>PVKC010010503.1:0-25673 GCA_004027635.1 Crocidura indochinensis | reverse complement strand
GAAAATTTTTTGCATAGAAAAATGATTTTTATTGACAATTTTTAGAATTGTAATGTCGGTAGAAGTAAGAATCCTGGATTAGGTCTAATCATAAAAATCATGAAAACATTTTCATCTATATAGGTTATTCTTTCTGTACTTCCAGTTGATGGTTGCCTGTTGAAAAATGAATCTGATATTGGTCTCATAGCATATTTAGGACATATAGACTTGTGGAAGAGGTGAGGCAGGTACAAATGGATAAAAGAAGTTCCTGTAAAACAGATTTCATGCGGTATAATGTTTTCTTCAAGATAGCATATCTATATCCATTAACATGTGAGTGCTCCAGGCAAGTGTCAGATCACTTTGGTAAAAATCACTGATAATTTTTACATTTACAAGAAAACAATAATTTATTATGATAGTTTCTTGAATTTGTACATTTTAATCTTTTAAAATCTGTACATTTTAAAAATCTGGGTTTTTATTTATTTTTAAATAATATTTTTATTTAAGCACCATGATTCCCATTCATTAACATCATCACAATTGTTGTTAGTGTAGTTATTTCTCTAAATGCACTCACTACTCTTTGTGGTGAGCTTTATATTGTGAGTTGTTCTTTCCACCCTCATCTCTATTGTCTCTGGGCATTATTAAAATAATGTCTTTTATTTTTCTTAAAACCCATATATAAGTGAAACTATTCAGTGTCTATCTCTCTCCTTTTGACTTATTTCACTCAGCATAATAATTTTCATGTCTATTCATGTATAGGAAAATTTCATGACTTCATCTCTCATGTATAATATTCCATTGTATATATATATATGTATATATGTACCATAGTTTCTTTAGACATTCATCTGTTGAAAGGCATCTTGGTTGTTTCCAGAGTCTGGCTATTGTAAATAGCACTGCAATAAATAGAGGTGTGAGGAAGAGATTTTTGAATTGAGTTTTTGTGTTCTTTTGTTGATCATTTTATAATTTTATAAGCTGTGTCATTAAGTTATTTATTTAGGCCTCTTCTTCCTTTGTGATGTGTGCTTGCAAAGCTATAAATTTTCTTTTTAGTACCACTTTTGCTGTGTTCCATAAATTCTGATAGTTTGCCTCTTCATTGCCATTTGTTTCCAAGAAAGTTATGATTTCCTCTTTGATTTCATCTCTGCCCCACTGGTTGTTGAGTAGTGCACTATTTAATGTTCAGGTGTTAAAGTTTTACTTCTGTGTCTCTTAGTTCACTTCTTATTTCAGTGCCTTCTGATTTGATATACTAGTCTATACAACTTCTACCCTCTTGACTTTATGGAGATATAAAATCTAGGTTTTTAAATCATCAAATTTGTTTATTTATTTTTATTATTTCTTTGTTAAATAGCTTTATTACATTTTATTAAATTACTGATAAAAATTTCAGCCCTTATTGCCCTTCCTGTCACCATACTTGAAACTGTTGGCCAAGCTTCTTGTCTTCTGTATGTCATCAAGTCTATTTATCTCTGTAATTTTTCTCATTTCTCTTTGTTCTTACTGCCTTGACTCCCAAGTTTCAGTATCTAGAGGACTATCCTTTTTTGTTAACTCATTCATTTATCTGTATTTATTGAGTTTTTCTAGTGTCCTTTGGTCAGATTCTGGAGACATAAAAATGAATGGATTATTTGTCCTCAAAGAATTAGTGTAGATCTGACATCATTTTATAAACCCATTATTCTGTTACATATTCCTACAACTAATAGAGGGAAAAGTCACTGTATTATTCCAAGATCATGTGTCTCCTTTTCCCTAACTGCAAGCATTAGTAAAATAAGTTAAATATCTAGCTGTAGTTTTCATATTTCTGAATATGTCAACCATAGGTAAAGGCTATATTTTCATTTGAAATTTACATTTTCTAACTTGTGTTACTTTGGATAACAAGAACTTTTGTTGACAGCTTTTGTTCATAGAGGTTTTACACTTATATAAGAATAACTTGATACTCTCAGATGGAGCAAACTGAGATTAAAGATCTGTATTTTCAGATTTGCCCTTGTACTTCCCGAATTCAGATTTAGTGGTCTGATCTTAACTCTGAATGAGTGGCAAGCAACTCATTATCCCCAAATAATAAACAAAAACCACTTCTGCCAATCAACTTTGTCTAAATAAGCTCAGCAAAGGGAATTTTCAAAGGAAAGAAAGAGAAGAACAATAAATATTTCATGGACCATTAAGATATATAAAATGTCTTACTATCATTCTGTTTTACTTGTAGCTACAAGAAAACACATGAAACTCTGAGTCATGCAGGGCAGAAGGCCTCCGCAGCTTTCAGCAATGTGGGGACAGCCATCAGCAAGAAATTTGGAGATATGAGGTAATATGAAAAGGAATTTTTGGATTGCAGGTCTGTAGCTTTCGGAGGGAAGAGAATTACCTATTTGTTCATTTTCCTAACATATTATTTTAAACTTCTCATAGAAACTATGTGTGGATAAAATTGATGGATGACTAAGATAGTGTGTTTGCTTTTTGTTTGTTTGTTTTGGTGGTTGGGGGTTGTCCCTCATGGACTCATGAATGTAAACTGTGAGCTCCAGCTATTTTCTCACACCAAGATACCTTGATAAATGTTTTATGCAGATTTTCCTCCACTTACTATGGAGCTATATCCTGATAATTCTGCTATATGACATACCATTTTGATTTAGAATATTTTAAACTTAACTTGAACTTACCAGGTAATAACATAATTCTGAGTTGAAAATATCAAGTCAAAACTGTATCTAATAAACCTAATACCAAACATCTGAGCTTAGTCTAGTCTTCAATAAATGCTAAAACTTTATATTAACCTAGAATTGAAGGAGATAATTTAATGCAAAGCCTGTTTTATAGTAAAGCATTGAATATCTGTTGTAATTTATTGAATATGTACGGTACTAAAAGGAAAAACAATGGTTGGATGGAATCTCATCATTAGTGCATCAATCTAATAGCACTTTCGGCTTGAAAGATGATACAGCACTCAACTAAAATGTTGCTGCATGATGGGATTCTGAAATGGTAGAGCCACCCAATTCTCTCTTTTGGTGATACCAGAGAATAGATGGTAAGAGATATATAGATTATGGTTGTTTATCCTCCTGATTGAGTGAATCAAAATCACTTTGTCCAGCAATAAGAAAGGATCACATCACATATCAGTTTTGCAAGGAAATATCAAACTTGAAAATGATAGAAACAGTTTCTACTGAATGTTTATTGTTTTTACACCATTGTAAAGCTGAAAAATCATAGATTGAAATATAAAAAAATCAGAAACCACCTATATTTGAATATTTTCTGCACTATATTTGGGAAATGAGATGGGTCCCAAAGATGTCTTTTACCAACCTTTTAAAAGCAGGAGGTACAAAGAGATTAAAATTAGAGGGATTTTAAAAGAATGAAGCATATACAAAATACTGGTTATTGTCATTTGAACTACAAGGTAAATGGTACATTCACTAGAATGTGTTCTGAAAAATTGTTGTAGAGTACATTTTTTATGCATGCTCTAATTCATTTTTCTATGCTAAATGATTACATTTTATCCTCTTATTCCAAAGAAAGGTACCATATGACGTATATTTCTGGTAGATTTCTTTCTTCAGGTTAATAAATATTTATGACATCTTCATTTGTAAATGGCCTTATTATCCCTCAGCTCATAGCTGTACCAAGACACTGAAACAAATTCCTTTATATTTTGGATACGTCCAGATTTTCACTATTATATGAAATAGGATAGACTTCAAGGTAAATTTAAAATGAGAATTAAATGTCCTTATTATAAACACAATAAAACCAATGTAGTAATTGCCAGTTTTGCTTTTGCATCTTATTTATATTTTGCTTGTTTAAGTACCTAGTATAGTTTAATTTTTATTTGGCTTATATGCTTGGAAAATTTTTCATTGCAAACGCATTTTATTTTTCTCTATTGAAATAAAATTATTTAAAAAAATCTTTCATCTGGGGCCCGGGAGATAGCATGGAGGTAAGGCGTTTGCCTTTCATGCAAAAGGTCATCGGTTTGAATCCTGGTGCCCCATATGGTCCCCAGTGCCTGCCAGGAGCAATTTCTGAGCATTGGAGCCAGGAGTAACCTCTGAGCACTGCCGGGTATGACCCAAAAACCAAAAAAAAAAAAAAAAAATCTTTCATCTTCATTTAGAAAAACAATGCATTTTCTTTTACTTGATTTTTAACTTATTACTTTTTCTACTACCCTGCCACTTTAGTACCTGGCACAAATATTTATATCTTTGTGTCTTTAAATTTTTAGCTTAGATTTTTTATTGGTTGTCCAAACATTCATGCAGCACCATAACAATCTGGCAGTGTTTATACGTCTAAAGTTAAATAAGTGTATATTTCTGAATCTGAACACTTTGATTTTAATCTTCATTTGTACTTATAATAAAACAGTGAAGAGAATTGGAATTCTTGAGACTCAGTATGAACAGATAGGATGTTATTAGTAACTAACCTTTATTATATAGAAATAAAATTTTAATTCCAAAAGAGGATATTAAAGCATTTATCTGATTAAATAATTCTATAAAGCAGAAAAAAATCCTTTTACCTCATATATTTTCAAACATATTTTTGCCATGGTTGTTATATTTGTTTTATACATATTACATTTACATACTTAGTTGAAATATTCCAGTCGTATGTAGGACCTCAGGAAAGAGGTAGAATAGTATTGTTTTATATTTAGGAGACCATATAAATGCCACAGAAGCTTGTTCAAATGCATATTCCAGTTCCAAGATAGATCCTTATTGAGTCTTGGATGAAGTCTGGGGGCCTATATTTGTAACAAATTCCCCAAATTCAGGTCATTAGATTATAAAGAGTCCAAAGTAATTTAGCTTACTTCTACCTAAGCATTCACTATTATACAATGGAGTAGGAGGACTGAGATCATCAGGTATTATAAATGTAGCAGAAAAGAGTCTGCTATGTGTCAGGCAATAAATGCTAATTTTTATTTTATTTTTTTGTATTTAGGTGATGCTGTCAGTTACAAGATAGTCCCATATGTCTCCCAAGATAAAAATTAAGGAGCTTTCATGAATAGGAATGCACTTAGTTTGTAAGGGCCCAACATATTGATTTTTTTTGACTTTTTGGGCCACACCCATTTGATGCTCAGGGGTTACTTCTGGCTAAGCGCTCAGAAATTGCCCCTGGCTTGGGGGGGGGCCATATGGGATGCCAGGGGATCGAATCACTGTCACGATATTTCCTTGGCTAGTACTTGCAAGGCAGACACCTTACCTCTAGTGCCACCTCGCCGGTCCCATGTTGGTTTTTTTTAAGTAATAAAGAATGAAGCTTGCCTTTTCTGTAGCATGTTGATTGAAGCATGTTTATATATTTATTGGCTTATCATGTCAAAGTTGTGTTGCCTATCTTTCCTATTTTTTATCTTCCCCCTCCTCCTCCTCCTCCTCTTCCTCTTCCTCCTCCTCCTCCTCTTCCTCTTCCTCCTCCTCCTCCTCCTCCGTCTTTACTATTTTCAATGTGACTTTTACTGTAATTGATATTTTCCAAGTGTCCTAAACTTTTTATTAGTTACTGAAAAGTAGCCTATTTTACTAGATACTCAAATTTGTTCCTGTAACATGTTGTAAAGTTTGCAAAATTCAGAGAAAAAATTTTCTCAGGGTATACTAACATTTTTATTTTGTATAAATAAGCATTAACTCTATAAAAACAAGCTTTGCCAAAGCCTCTTACTATTAAATCACTCTGAAGCTAATTATATAAGGAAAGGTCAAATTTGAACTCATCTAGGCTGAATCGATAGTTTCCTAGGTTAAAAAAAGGATATTTTTCTCACATTGATTTGCTATTTTATAAAATGAATATGGAGAAATTTTCACTTTCATCAAACATTTTTCTTTGAATTACTTTTGGTTTAAAAGTGTCATTGTTCTAGGAGTTGGAGAGATAATATAGAGATTAAGGCACTTGTATACTGGCCAAGTCCGATTCAATTCCTGGCATTTTACATGCAGTGACTCCCCCCCCCCTTCCCACCCCGCCAGCATGGAGACAAGATTAAGACATGAACACTACCCCACCCCATACTCGACAGAAAACTTTTCTTTAAAGGTGACGTTATTCTCTATTTTTGTCAGTTGAACTATAAAATCCTTCTGTCCCTTCTGAAACAAATTTCTAAACTTGTTTAAAAAGACCGGCACCATATCTCAGATAGCTGGGAAATAGAAAGGTTCTGCTCATTTTTTTTGGCCTATGTTTTTAAAAAGGCACTCTTTTTCAAGACAAGGTTCTCATTTTAAACCTCTAGGTGCAGACCCCTCAATCATGAAAGTGTCCCCTCTCTCCATTTCTGAAGTGACCTGGTTAAATACTACTTAGCTAAAATGTTTCCTGTGACAATAAAATAGCCATGTTCATGAAAAGTATTCTGAGGAAATGAAAGTTACTGGAATGTTTTTGATAATAATATGATAACTGCTGGAAACATTTCAGAAAATTTATTCAAATTGCATGTGATCTGGTAGCAATTACATGTTTGCAAGGGGAAAATAACTTGAGTTCAACATTTCTATGTATCCATAAGAATAATAGTTGTATAATGAATAACAAATTCCTAAAGCATGGCAAATTGAAAGTCAGTATACTTGAATCATGAATGGAGTTACCTTGAAAAGAGCTCTTGAAAAGAGGGCTGAATGGGGTAATGTAATTATTTCTTTGCATCCCGAGAGGCTAACTCTGCTCTTGCTTTCTCCTTGTGCTGCCCTGGCTGCAGGTCTCACTCCATTGGGTAAGCATTCCTTGCATACTCTGCCTCATATTGCCTTTCCTTCCCAAATCTCCTATTTCTTTCCCATTCTGGGTATACTGCAACTGAAGCACAGATCTCTTTTCTTGCAGAGATGCCTGATCAAATAGATTAGAAGCTACTGAATACCTTTGAATTTGTTTAAACATATACTTAATTCACTTCTGAATTTTATCAAATTCACTTGTGGCACAATCACTTAAGAATCTTTTCTTTGCAAAATATCTTCCTTCATTAGCAGAGTTCCAAAGAATTCAAATAAAGGAAAGGGGAACTTGATTGTTGTATTTTCTTTTAAATAATACTGTTAGAAAAGAGTATAAAGGAAAAATTACTTTTTGTAGATGATTGTGTTGTTTTTTAAATTCTGACGCTTGTTATTTCTCTAGATGGCTCATCTTCAACTTTCTGTACGCTGGGAAGCTGACTAGAGAAAGGTTATTGGAAATACGTGTTAGTAGTGTGCAGTTGTCAGACTTCAGCTCTGAATTAAGCCTCTTTTTTGGAATTTTACTATCGCATACTTTGGGCAAAGTAAAGGAAATTCTTTTTTATTAAAAAATGCCTGTATTTAATAAATAAATATATACATATATATATATATATATTTTTTTTTTGCCCACAGCTAGTAATACTCAGGGTTGACTCCTAGCTTTGTGCTCACTCTTTGTGGGGCTTAGGACATCATATATCATGCCAGGGTTTGAACACAGGTTTTCAATGTGCAAGGCAAATACCTGTACTATTGCTCTGGATCTGCAAATGAATTTCTATAGTAATTCTTTTTTAATGTAATAATTATAACCTTAGTGGATAGCGGTGGGGAAGAGTGGTGAGCCTGATCTCTTACTTACTAGCTTATTGGGAGAAGAGAAACCAGAGACTGTTGGAAGTACATCGAAAGCATACTTAGCCAGAAAATTGGGCCACATTTCTTCCTTCCTAGACATATCTTGATTTCTGAAAGTCACATAATAGCTATAATAGCTAACTATAATAGCTAATTAAACAGAGGAAAGAAGAGCCAGTGGCCATAGAATTAATAGTGCAAGAAGGCTGGGTTTTTTAAATTCTCAGAAATGTTGATATGTTCTAAACAGTTCCAAATGTTCTAAACAGATACAGAAAATGCTGTTCCCATATTAAAATGTGTGCATTTTAAGTTCTGTTTCTCCACAATGACATAATTAACTTTCCACTGCATATCCTGAGCCCTGCCTTTCACTGTGACTGTCTTTCTGAACAGGAAAAGTGAATGGAAAAGGAAACTGGAACCTGCACATGATGGCTACTAGCTACTGGGTTCACCTAGGGGAATACAGTCTTCTCAGATTTCTCTGAGAACCTACCCAAAACAGAATAATATTTAACCACCTATGCCTGATGTGATTGCCGGATGCTGATTGTGGCCTCTCTTACCCAATGGAAATCTAATAGGATCTTGGTGGGGTGGGCAGGGAATACTTCAGATGGTAAGATTGCTGCTTTAGCACTAGGAATAGGGAGTTTCTTGTTTACTTACGTTTTGTTCTCTTATTTTGTCTTTCTCTTTTCTCTCCCCTTTAATTTGCTTTTATCCTGAAGCTACTCCATTCGCCATTCCATAAGTATGCCTGCCATGAGGTAAAGTGTATATCTTATTTTGCATAATATTAATACAGAATATATTTAGAAGTACTATCTTGTAATATTTACTCTGCTTTTTTTCCTTTTCAATGAAAGGAAGTACCATTACTGATTTCTCCTTTTCAGGAGAAAAAGCTGATAATTCTTTAGAACTATGGTATAATATACAGGGGCTTTTGACCAGACACAGTTTTAAATTCATTCTTTCTGTGTGTGTGTGTGTGTGTGTGTGTGTGAGAGAGAGAGAGAGAGAGAGACAGAGAGAGACAGAGAGAGAGACAATTTACTTAACCTATCACCATCAGTAACTAACCATCTCTGTTCTCTTATCTGGACTTCTGGACTCTGGGAGAATTTAAATTTACTTCATAAGGTTATTTTGTGACTCAAAATTACCAGTGTAAAAGCAGTTGGCAGAGGGTCTGGAACATTTCCCTTGTAAAGATGCTAATACATTTCATACTTTACCAAATTAAATGCAAGCCTAGGAGGAAGTTTAAATGAAAGATTAAAAGACCAAGAAGGCTATCATTTTAAAAAAGGATAGCATTAAGATTTTTTTTAAAGGCAGAAGTAAGGTACCTGTTCAATAATGAAAATGCCATTCAACTTACTGGATAGATACCTTCAGAAAAAAGACATTCCCCACTTCAAGTTGAAGGATCAGGAATATAGTCAAATGAAATAATATTAACAGAAATGTAGAGGAATAATTTCCATTGATAATAGGATTATAAAGGTTATATCCCAGTTCTAAGAATGAACTTTCAACCTCAGGAAAGTCCTATAAGAATTACCATGTTCATCAAGTTAAAATAAGAAAACATGTCTATTGTTCTTTCATAGTGGTCCTTAGAGTTCCAAAGCCATCAGGACTCTTGGGCTACTCTAGTAGAAGAGGAAATCAAGGCTTTGGACTCTCCGCACTTCAATCAGAACTGAGCCTCTTCTATCTGCCTTTTATTGTTTTATTGTATAAAGGTATAATAGAAGGGGTTCACTTACTCTCAATAATTTGGCACCATAAATCTAATTTTTTTCTGGAGTTATTTGCAATGCTAAAAATTTATATTGGGTATTATACAATTAAATGAGTACACAGTTTTCTCCAGTACATATTTTATTATAGTTAGAAACATTTTGTTTTACTATGTATGATAGTTTTAGACTGAGCTTCTTTGCTTTCTTTGAAAATTTAATCACAGTTTTCCTAATTTGGTGGCAGAGAAAGAACACAGATCCAGCATTGCTTAACGTGTCTTTCTTTGGTGATTTCTTGCTCTAGCTTGAGTGCATCCAAACTGATTAGTGTGATTTGTGGCACTGAGATCCTTTATTGGTGTATAGCCTGAGTGCCTAAAGAAGGCATGGAAAAAACTCTTGAATGGATTTGCTCTCTGATTCAGGAATCCATTAAATGGTGTGTGGGTCACTGTAGTCACATGAACTTGCCTAAAATTAATTTTTAGAAAATGACTAGATTCATGTCATTCATTCATTTATTCCTTAGAGAATTAAGTTGAATTTTCTGTCTGGTTCACTGTCACACGAAATCTTATGACTTGACTAAATAAAACCTACAGAGGAAGTCAGTAAGTTTATACTTAATATGTGAATCCTTGTCAATAAGCATGCATTTTTGAGTCATTCAAGCATAATTTCATAGATATTTCATCATGCAATACATGTACTATGGACGCTTTTTCGTAGGAATTTGACTCATGCTTGAATCCTATACAAAACACTATTCTATAATAGTGTCTTTTTCCCTTTTTCCTTTGTATTTTGAGCCACACCCAGATATGCTTAGGGTTTATTCCTGGTTCTATGCTCAGTGACTGCTCCTGCCATGTGAAGGAAAGGCCTTGAACTGCTATGTTTTCTCCAGCTCTCATGTTTGAATCCTCTGAGCTCACTTCATTCAGAGTCTACTGCAAAAACATTTCTGGTAATCTAAAACATCAGTCTTAGGAGATACTCCCTAACAAAGCCACATTTACTCAAAAGCCTACTCTCTGTTAATTCTCTCTCGATATTATTAGAGCCATGCTTCATGAAGCTCATATTTTTCAGTCATTTTCCTTTATGAAGTTTCTTTCTCTAGGCCATTTTTTCCTTTTATTTCTTTGGCACTAAAGAGAAAAAAGCAAGTGGTTTATCAAATATAGTAACATTCAGTTGAATTATTTGATCTGAAAAATGATGGCAATTGATGCTGGAAGTTGAGAGGGATATGAGATTTAAAATACATTTTTAGTTCAGTTCCTATTTCTTTATTTGGATTTGGCATTACTTCTAATGGAGATGATGTCATTAGCCATAATATTATGTGGCCAAAACTAATATAGAAAACCAAAAGTAATAACCAAATAAAATATCTAATGCTCAAAATAACAAGATGATACATAGATTATTTAACACAAAGAATGAGTCACAAAATGCCAATAGCCTGAAGAGGTTCTTCTGTATGATAATAAATAGAAATATATGTCATCGTTGGGAAGAAAAATCATATGTACTTATAACTTTTGCATTAACACTAGATGGGTACATTTCAATTTGAAATAATGAAAATAGTCACAGAGATTTTCAAAGCAATCAACCCTCAAGATAGTTATTAAAATTATTACATCTTGATGTATGGGGAAAAAAACAAACTTAAGAATCTTTTCCCCTTTTACTAATTCTGTCTTGTCACAAACTCACTGAGTAACTTTATTTCAAGTTGAAAAACTCAAAAGTCACTTTCTTCAGACAGACTTTCCATGGCTTCCCAAAAAGAAAAAAATAAACTTAGTTAAATAAACATTTGATTCTGCTTTTGATAGAAACAAGAAAATAGTTTAAAAAAAAAGCTATCACACCTTTGACTCTTTGGCAATAATGCGTAACACACCATGACATCACTGTAGTTCTAAGTTAACAAATGCTTTGTTATGTATTCTAAGAGTAAGTATCTGTTTTATATAGAAAAAATATTAAGGTTTCTGGAATTTAGCAGGTGAGATACATTTTATATTTATTTTTATTAATTAAAAATTGTTTTGCTTTGTTTTGGTGAACACAGCTGGCACTGCTCAGCTCATCAGTGCTCAATGATTATTTAAAACATGTTTAAGGCAGATGCAAGCTGACATTTGATGCAGAGGTGATACAAGTAAGTGTAGAATATCAGACAGCACAGTTGCTAAGACCATAGGTCTTTGGAGCTGACCTTTCTTTCTTTATTTTAGGAATTCTCCTACTTTCAAATCTTTTGAGGAGAGGGTTGAGACAACTGTCACAAGTCTTAAGGTACAGATGAAGTGAATCATGTGTCATTGGGTCATTGAATCAGGACAGCTTAGCTGCGGCTGCCATTAGCTCCGAAGACAGGGCTGCCAGTATTCTCTGCAGTCAAGAAGGAAAGCTTGAATGCCAGACCTGTCTTTCACTGTATTATCACTAAGATGGGAGAGTGTTGCTGTATTTAACAGAAACATCCATATCAATATTCAGGGCTAATTATTTATCAAAGAAAATTAGCAACTGGCTCATCTCTTCACTGCTTAGCACCTCCCTAAAAATGTGAGAGGGGACTTTGGATTGGACAAGGGAAAGGTGAGTTCTGAATACAGGTATAAGTGAAGGTTCACTATGAACTCAGTTACTCTGGTTCTAAGATGGGCTAATAAAAGTGAAAGCACTTCCATTTACCCCCATAAGTTACCTAGACTTAACTATGAATCCACATGTTCAATAGGTGTCACAGAAAAAGAAAGTTGAAGTCTCAGATGTGCTCCTTTGTAATAATGTATTTAATACTTCGATATAAAAATGTTTATACAGTATCTTGATTATAAGGGAAGTGCTAAAATTTTATTGAATTTAGATTTTGTATACAGAAGGAAAAGCAGCAAAAATAAATCAGTTTCAGTCCTAAAATGCACTGAACACTTAAATAAAAAAATTGGAACTACTCAAATTATTTTTAGAAATCACCTTACCAGTGACTTCATTATATTTTAACACCATTATAGTTGTTTTATAAACAATGCTGTTTTGTATTTCCTACTTCTGGTATAATTATCAACTTATATATTCTTTAGCTAGATCAATGTAGATATATAATCACATGCACATTATGCAGCTACCCCTGAATTCCCTAAATTACTACTTACTAAAGGACCTAGAAACAATTACTGCTTTTGTCTTGGGAGACTTTTCTCTTTTAGGGAGATCTTTCACATACCTTATTAGGCCTCTGATTAGGACTTTTATGACCTTAGTCTGATACAATGACTCAGCTCTTGTCATACTTTCATTAGTTTGATATAGTGACTCAGCTCTTGTCATACCTTCATTGAGTTCATTTACTGTAATTTCTACTTGTATCATTTCATGTTCTGCTTATTAACATCATTTGAGTGTATAGGATCTTGTATGAGTCTAAATCACCTTCATTTGTCTGGAAAACTTATGATCAGGAGGTACATACAGTGTCACCATCATATTTTGCTGGACTATTTAGTATCAAAACAAGAAATTCCAAAGGGGGAAAAAAAAGATTCCTGAGTCAGTTCTCAACCTTTGGTTCTTAGCGTAGACAGTCCAAGGAAGATGGATTCTGTTGTTTTTTCGATAAGGTCTGACATAGGACAAGCTGTACTTTTAGGTTTTCTTTAGAAGAAGAAGATATGAAGAAGCAAAAGAAGAATAAAGAACAGCCTATTATTATTTTCTTTTAGAAAACTGGTAAGCTTATAGCTCACATATTATTAAAGTATTTGATTTGCACTCAGCCTCTTATCTTTTCCACTTTTTCTGAAACTGGATGGTAGTCAGTGTCAAGACTTTCTTAAAATCAATTGCATGGATGTCTGCAAGGCTGTTCTTGGTTTAACAGAACTTAACAAACCTCACATTCCTCTTCCTTACCTATGTCACAGCCAATGAGAAGGTTCCTCTTTTTCTACAACATGGCAGTGGCTAGAATAGCAAATCATTATGTTTTATCCAAAACCACCCAGTTCCTCAATATTATGAATTTCTAATTCCTTTCTTCCTCTTGACTAAATGATATATGTATAAGCTAAATACAATAACAGCTCAAATAATATATGTATAAGTTAACATGTATAAACAAATTAACAAATAATATATGTATAAGTTAAAATGTATAAACAAATTAACAAATAATATATGTATAAGTTAACATGTATAAACAAATTAACAAATAATATATGTATAAGTTAACATGTATAAACAAATTAACAACATACTGATATATATAATGTATATAAGTATTTATGCATAGTTTATATTTGTGTATATAATCTTCATATCTTTTTTTCTAAATTTTGGTCACTAAAGCTATTTCCTTCTGAGGGATCAATCCATAAACCAAAAAGGATGAGTGAAATCCATTATATATTTATATGCAGAATTTCCATTCCATTTAGGCTTGATTTTACAGTACACCTTGAAGAGAATTATGTTTGTGTTTTTTCAAAATAATGTTGTTTTTGAATGCATGAACTACTACAGATATCACCTCCAGTCTATCACATACCATGTTATATGCAACTGGCAGTATTTCTTTATCTTAAAACTTGATTTTACATGATATAAGCTTAATTATTTATAGTTAAATAAATTTATTGAGTAATATGAATAAGACCCTCAAAAAAGAAAAAAACATATCTTATTCTTTCTTTATGGTATTTTAGTCAGCTATTTGATTATGAAATTAAAAAGTCTAACTCTTTAATTCAAATACAATTTTATACAAAAACCAAGTGTAAATTCTTGGATGAAATACCATTATGGAGCTTAAAGCTTAGTGTTGACACATTTGTATAAGTTAGTCCTTGCCCAAAGTACCACAGTATGTGGTCATTAAACCTAGTTAGGAAAACCTTTTATTCTATCTACTCTTTCCTATGCCACAGTGCTTTATGTCAAATAGTTCTCTCATCCTATATTTTTCTGATTGATTTGATAAAATCAGAGGCTAGGAGGAAAATAATTAAAATCAAGAGGAAATAATCAGTAATTGATTAAATAATGTATGCCATTTCTATTGCAAAAGAGAATGCACATTAAAATAAAAGAGGAATACAGTTTTCACAGTGTAGGTTACATTTAATTAATCTATGTCTCTGGAAATAAGTGAGTTAGTGAGAAACTCCATGTTTTAAAACAATCCCTTCTTTTCTAAGATAACAGAGTGGTGGGAAACCAATGTTCCATCTCAGGGATCTACATCCTAAAGCTTCCGTGCCAAATTCAGCTGGTTGTCTATTTTTGAATGAGTTTTAAACTAATAAAAGATTTTTTATTTGTTAAAAAATCAAAAGAAGAATAATATTTTGGGCCTTTTGAAAATTAAAAACTACATAATATTTACACTTAAATTTCTATGGTTTGGGTAGACAGCCATATTCATTAACTTCATTGTTTGTAGCTATTTTCAGCATTTATGACAAAGATTGTGTGCCTTCACATCTAAAAATATTAAATATCTGGTCCTTTCTAGAACAAGGTTTTTGATTCCAGGCAGAGTAAAGAAGTTCTGTATAGTAATTGAATTTAAAAGTCTGTGGTGGATGTAATGACAACTGGAGATAAGCCTTCATTTTTGTTTTGTTTTGTTTTGTTTTTTGTTTTGTTTTTGGGCCACACCATTGACGCTCAGGGGTTACTCCTGGCTATGCGCTCAGAAATAGCTCCTGGCTTGGGGGACCATATGGGACTCCAAGAATTGAACCCAATCCGTCCTGGGTCATCTGAGTACAAGGCAAACTACCGCTGACCTATCGCTCCAGCCCGGGCCTGAGTTTGTTTTTGAATGGCAGATCAGGCAAAACATGCCCCATTATGATTTTTAGTGATCATTCAGGATAGTGAAACATATAAAGCAGTTTGGGAAAAAACAACATTATGATTGAGTCCATACCTTCTTCCCTCTTGATAAAGATCAGTGTGACCATTAGTAAGACTTATATTAAGCATTTTTAAACATTAAATAACCTTTCAAAGGGCTTTTTAAATAAAGAATTTTCAAAATACTTCCCCACGTTTTTATTATATTGATTTCATAATTTATTCATCATCAATAACAAGTATATAAAGAAAGAAGCCTGCCAAGCATAGTAACTTGATGTCTCTAAGAACAACTGTATATATTTTAATTGATTCATTGATTGATTGGTTGGGGGCCATACCTAGCGGCACTCAAGGATCATTCCTGGATCTGCACTCAAATCGCCTCTGGCAGGCTGGGGGATCATATGAGATGCCGGGAATAGAACTGGGTCCCTTCTGGACCTGCTGCATGCAAGGCAAATGCCACACTGCTGTGCTATCTCTCCAGCCCCTACACATGCATATTTTTTAAAGTAATCTTTATTTAATTAAAGCATCATGATTTACAAAGATATTGATAGTTTAGCTTTAGGCAGAAATTATGTCAACCACCAATCCAGCTGTCAACTCCATCACCATTGTTCTCATACTCCATCATCCCCACCTCCTAACCACTCACTCCATATCTTCCCGATGTCACCTTGCCAAGTACATAATCAAATTCTGTGACAGCTATAAATCCCAAGCACAGACTCAACAATACACACAACCAATTAAGATAACAGTTCTTAAGGGATCAGTGCTGAAGTCTTGATTCATTTCTCAGCTTTCTAAATATTATCAGATATAATGCCACACTCCACCTTTTCATCTCAGAAAGCCAGATTTCCTTAGTGAATCCTAAGTAGAAATCATAAACTGAAGTTACTTAAAGAAGGTTTACGCGTTTGTCAATTTGGGTAAATAATCATTTGATTAAATCAGTTCTCTGTGTGAGCTGAGTGCAGATCCCAGATCTGGATTAACTCCTGGAGGAGCCTCCTTTGAATTCTCTCCCAGAACCCAGGCTTGACTGAAGAAACTTGATAGGACACTACATTCTCTCGAGTTATGT
The DNA here is from genome assembly GCA_004027635.1 of Crocidura indochinensis. Taxonomy (NCBI): domain Eukaryota; kingdom Metazoa; phylum Chordata; class Mammalia; order Eulipotyphla; family Soricidae; genus Crocidura; species Crocidura indochinensis. The sequence goes on along the minus strand of PVKC010010503.1, from coordinate 9,246 downwards.
CTGAATTAAAACTTATTCAAATTTTGGCACTATTGTTTATTTTTTAAACAAACATTACAGAAACTGAATCTTTATCTTTTAACAAACGATTGCATTTTTTTTTTCAGACGAAAGTAGGCGGGACGAACCAGGGTGGAGGCAGCTTCGAAGAGGTGCTCAGCTCCACTGCACATGCCAGTGCGCAGAGCTCTGTGGGCGGCCCCCTGCGCACTGAGGAGGAGCTGCAGTGCTAGAACCTTTCCATCGCTCTGGACATCCTCACTTGAAAACCAAGCCCCCTCTGGGGAGACCTAGGCCTCAATCTTCATCTTCAAATAATCTCTCTCCACTGATGATTAAAATGATTTCCATTTGTATGTGTGTTCCCCATGCAACACGCCTGACCATCGCACTTGAGTTTTCATCGTCAACTTTTATCACTGCCTCCCTGGATACATAAGGGTTGGCATAACCCCAGCCTGGTGTAGTTCAACGAAAAGTTTCCAACTCTAGCTCGTAGATGCTTTGGGTGTTTCCCGGGACTGCTTCCCGAAGTGTGTCTTGGCGGGTTCTCCACTTGCTAGTTCTATCCCTGCGAGATGGAGCATTAATACCATTTCTAGAAACGGGAATCCTCATTGCACGTCTTCCAACTGCTTGTGATTTCTCACTCACATCAATTATGTACGTTTATTTAAGCAATTAAAAGTAATTGGTTTTAATGAGGTCTTTGAATTCTTAATTCAAGTCTTCAGGGCTTTGTCTGAATTTAGAAAGTAGTGTCTGTGATTTTACAGAAGTTCTTTTAAGTCAAATCCTGCTGATTAGGTGAATGAGGAGGAGATAAAACTGTAAACTCAGCTACTTGGGCTGTGATCTCCTATTCTCAACATCTCTTTTCATGTACAATGAGTAGTGAATTTAGGGGAGAGATGTCTGAGAAGGGGGCAAGTAGAAACTGGGAGAAGCCGAGCGCTGCAGCCCCTTTCTCGTGAATTTCTGAGTAAACAATCTAATTTTAGTAGTAATAGTTTTTACCTACATTACCTGATTATATTTGTTTCTAAATGGGGACATTCAGTAGTTACTAGGTGGCAGTGAAAAATCTTAGACTTTTTTTTCTTTTGTTTTATGTTGGGGCCACACCCAGGGGCAGTGCTCAGGGGTTATACCCCAGATAATTTTTTTAATGTGCTGAAAAGGTCTATTGATTAAATTCAAAATTAAGTGTGTACAATTTACATTATAGATTTGTGTATTTTGTTAATTGTTCATTTATTAAATTATTGGAATTGGATTTGTGAACCTTCCATAATACCTACCTGAGTCTTTCTATTCATATGAATGGAATACACCTATCTGAATCACTTCACTTAGGGACAGTCACTCAGAGATAATTTGGAGCTAGAGAGTGAAACCAAGGTTGACAGATGTGGACAAAGAAGCCTGTGACAGACAGTAGGAGACTTTATCCTATGTATCCTTCTACTCTGGATTAAAGTCAAATCCTGTTCTGCTACGTTAAGCAGCAGCTTACCCACTGCTGCATGCATGTACTCAATCTCCGTGCCCAATCTGCACCAATCTGTGACGTTTGAAAGTCTTTAGTAAAACCATGCCTATCTTCTTATTCACCACATTAAAGTCATAGTGCCATAAACAAATATTTTCATTCACCAACCAACTTTTGTACACAATTCTGTCAGCATTACAATCTTAAAGAGTAATAAGATTGTATACAAAATTAACCTTATAAACGTGGGCTAAGAATGTGGTTCAGTGTTGGAGCACATACATATTCAGCATGTCTGAATCTCTGGGCTGGATGCCCAATACCACAAAAATAAGAGGAAAAACTAGTGTTTACAATCTCAAAGTTTCCAATTCTATTTAACTCCAAATAAGTCTTCCACAATGATTACTTCTTCAGTTTTGTAAGAATTATATTCAGGTCATAATAATTAAAAGAATATTTTTATTATTTTTAATATTTAGTAAGGGAGTGATATAATGGTCAAGACCTTAAATTATTTTCCATTCTGTCATATGATGTATCTGAATAATCCATATCACTCCAATGAGCTAACAAAACTTCAGTGGGCTAACAAATCAGTTGGTAATGTCATCTTTGTGTACATTTCTTTTTTTTCACAAGAGATGTTTATCATCTCACTGCAAGTACAAGCCCATCCTGCTGACATCAGTTCACATACAGTATGTTAAGTATTCCACAAATGTTAAAAGCTATTTGCACACTGAAAATGAATATACCCTTCTACTCACTAATCAAAATGACTTTAGTTCAAGATGAATTCAAAATTATGGCACAACAAAGTTCTATCTCAATACATTTTGATCTGAATTTAGTATAGAATTTCAGTGTCCAATGTGGTTATAAAGATAAATCCACTTTTTAAAGAATATAGGTTAACTTCTGTAATATAAGCACTTACCATTTATAAAATACTACCACAGTGAGGGTAAAAGTCATATGCATGCTGCAACTGGATTTTCAACTATTTCATACACTGATTTTTTGGTAGACCACATTAGCAAAGAAAAAGACATCTAATACTAAATTACATTTTTTTACAGACTTGTTCTTGAAACATAAAAAATAGAACTTTACTATGAATCATTTTGCTATGTTACACCATTCACACTGATCACCACGAAGAGAATACTGAAAACCTAAGCTACAATTTTGTTTCATTACATTTATTCCAAAATTATATCCAAGTTTAAAAATTATTAAAACTCAGTATATAATGCTGTTGTGAGTTTCAATTATTAACTCTTATCAAATTAAAGTTTGGATGTGATAAGATGGAAATTATGGTTTTAAGTGCTTATTAAAGGTTTAGAAAGATAGTACAGAGGTTAAGGCATTTATTTGCCTTGCATTCTGCTAATATGGTTCGATTCCCAGCAAGGCTAATAGTTTCAGTAGTGAATCCTGAATACAAGCAGAGACCGGGGTTGCCCAGGAAGATCAGGAATGGCCCAAACTACAGGCCTAAAAATGCTGCCTTTAAAAATAAATATAAAATAATTTATCTTAATAGAGTGTTAAATAAAATGTCAATTCACATTTGGTAAAATTCTTTTTGTTTTGGTGGGGCCACAAATATTACTGTTAAGGGATTACACCTGGCTTCCCCTTCAGCGATCTAAGGACCATATGGAGTGCCAGAAAATCAACCAAGGTAGACTGAGTGCAAAGCAAGTGCACTGCCAGCTAACTCTCTCACTCTCTGGTCCTACATAGTTAATTTTTATTATCAACAAATAAGAATGGTAAAACATTTTTTTGGGGGGCATACCTGGTTACGCTCAGGTGATAGTTCAGATTCTGCACTCAGATAATTACTCCTGTCAGTGCTCAGTGAACCATTTGGGATGCTATAATCAAACCCAGGCTGGCTATGTGCAAGGTGAGAATCTTCTCAGCTGTATTATCTTTCCAGCCCCAAGAATGGTAAAACTCCTAGTATGAATTTTCTGGAAATACTTTATATTTTTACTGTTCATACCATAAAAAGTGTATATAAAAAGAAACCAAAAAGACATTTCAAGTCTTTCACAGAATTGATCTCCAGTTTCCATAAATCCAAAGGCTGGGAATTTACCTAAATAAAACTTTATTAAGTATAGACGATTTGCGGGGGGTGGTTGGGACACATCCAGCGGCTCTCAGGGTTACTCCTGGCTCTGTGTTCAGAAATTGGTCCTCGCAGGCTCCGGGGACCATATCGGATGTCAGAGATTGAACCTGGGTCAGCCACGTGCAAAGCAAACGCCCTACCCGCTGTGCAGTCACTCTGGCCCCTACAAGATTTTGTTTTGGTTGTTTATTGGGCCACACCCAGTGACGCTCAGGAGTTACTCCTGGTTTGGTGGACCACATGGGACGCGCGGAGGGATTGAACTGTGGTCAGTCCCAGGCTAGCGCGGGCAAGGCTTAACCATTTGCTCCACTGCTCCGGCCCCCAAGATATTTTTTACAAGGCATTTAACCTCTCAGGGCATGTATCAACCTAATACTTTGAGATGAAAATATTGAACACTTTGAGATGGACATTTTCCAAATACAAAGGACACTGAGAATTATGCAGTAGCGGATGAAATGCCAGTCCACAAAGGAATTTAAAAAAAAAACATTTTATTCTGTTGAGTAAAATGAGGAATAATCATTTACTCTACATCAAAATTACATGATTTATCACTCAGAAAACAATTCCAGTTAAGTAGGAGGTGAAGTCCAAGAAAAAAACAAAACAAGTAATAATACTCAAATATCAATAGCCAATGGTTGATGAAGTCAATAGTATCTCTTTTGGTGATTTTCACTTTTGTTCTTATTATCTTTTTTTTTTTTTTTTGCTGTTCTCCAGGTTTATTCAAATTTGGACAATTAGAACAATTAAACATAAAACAAAGAGACAGTTCTAAAGAGAGAGCTGCAACAAAGCAGAATAATTGCTGGTACAGGCTATCAAATTTACATAAAAATGATTCAAAGACTGATTTATAATTTTTAAATTTATAATAGTTTTTATTTTTGATCAAAGTGGATTACATATCTTTCACAGTAATATTTTAGGTACATATTAACATTGAATCAGGGGAATTCCTACCAGTGAAGTTGACCTCCCTCCACCCCCATTCCCAGCATGCATCCCATATCCTGCTCTCTTACCCTCTGGGGCTGCTAGTATAAGTGATCCCCTCTGTATCTAGCTTGTTCTAGATTGGGTATTGATTCTGTGGTCGTTGGCTTTGGATTTTGTGTTTAAGTCTGATCATTTTTATTAAATTATCTTTATAGCATCAAGGTATTTCTTTTATTTAAGGTGTTATCTTAGTAAGTATAGTTTGAGTGTAAACCTCCATTTGGTTTTAGATGGAAAACTAATGATTAAATGACTAGCATAAAATTAACCTACTGAAACTTCTGAAGTTTTTTAATTTACGAAAACATAACCATGTCACTGGGCCTGGGAAAGCAGAGTGAGAATTCTTGCTGAAGAAGATCAGCAAAGGCCAGGAAAGAAGTCTCAACAGGCAACTATATAGGAGAGGCCACCCCTGGATGGGGAAGATGAGCACTGGGCATTTATCGGAAGAATATAACCTGGTCTCTAGAAAAGAGCCCACATCCTGCTTTCCCCTAAGCCATTTAAATACCACACACATATAAGCATAAAATCACTGGTAGGTCTTGTGTGTTCACAGTTCTTTGAGCCTGATTGGCTGAGCCCAGTGTATGTATCCCACTTTCACCTAAAATAAATGGTAATCTCCTCGAAGTTGCTACTGGAGGGTCTGATCCAGATGAGCCCAAACTCTGTTGTCCCACCCTAAGATAAGCTCATGATAAGGTTGTGAAGTTGCCACAGATCCAAAATCACCAGTCTCATCTTCAATAATAGACAAAAGATCCCCAAATAAAACTTCAGGAATACAGAAATATATTTTGTTATATCTAAACTGCATTTGGAACTATTTTATGTAGATGGTCTCATTCCAGGAAAAAAGTGAAATACTGATTGATAGAGTCATTTCCTACTACTCACCAGTCCGATAAAAATCAGGCTTTGCTAATGTTTAACCACTTATGTTAAAATTTTTTATATTTTTGTTTTGGGGCCATATGCAACAGTACTCAGGATTTACTCCTTGCCCTGTTGTCAGGAATCACTTCTGGTGGTGCTCAAGAGAATATATGGGATGACAAGAAAAGAATCTGGGTCAATCGATTACAAAGGAAAGTGCTTTATCTGCTGTACTATCCCTCTAACCCCCACTTACATGTTTTGGCCTGATGAAAGACAATTTTGATGCAGACCAGCTGCCTGTACATGTCTGTGCTGCTTTAGAAGAAATCATGCACCTTGCTTCCTGCAGACTAGGTATCCATGGATACTGCCAAGAGTTTCCAAAGAAACGCTGCCGAAAATTCTCACCATGGCAGTCTAAAGGCCTTATTCAAGTGTAAACTGACATCTGTATTAAAGAGACAGGCATCACTCTCCCGCAGAAATATATGGGGGCTGATTTACATGAATTGTCTTCTGTTCCTCTTCATTCAGCAAGTATGCAGCATTTACAAGTAAGTAGGATGGATCACTTAACCTGTAATAGAAAAACTCTAATAGATAGGTCCACTGTGTAATACATGAGCTATCTAATTTTAAACATTCCTATAAACAAGTTCTCAAACCAAATTAAACAATGGAAAATAGGAGAGGAAAACCCATGGCCTTGGAAATAATATCCCTCAATTTCTATTCCCAAATGACAAAAAATGGTCAGGAGCCAAGAGGTGAAACAAAATGACTTGAAATTCACTTGAAATGATATCAAATCTCCTCAAATTTTAAAATATTAAGACCTCAAAGTTTATTTATTATCTCATAAAAAACCCTACACCATGATATTCAATCTATGGCATTTTTATGACCACATCCTATTCTGTACCTGCTTTTATCACCCAAATTTCATTAGATTCCCCCCCCCCTTTTTTTTGCTGAAGTCTAGCAATGGAAAATAAAGTGACTCACATCAGGAAAAATCAAAAGACACCAATATCAAAACACAATAGCTTGAAACAGAAAAATAAAATATTTATTACAAGAGTAAAGCAACATGAAGAATCATCTCAGGAGTTGGGCTTATGAGCCATGGCAGCTATGTCAGAATTTCTTTCTGATTCTAGTTTAGAAACAAGCTGGACTATCTCAGGGTGAGTGAATTTTCCTGCAAAGCAAGGGAGAGGGGGTGAAGAGAGGATATTAATAAGAGACGATAATAAGTTTCTCTAGCTTACTCTTGAGTCTGCCAGGGGCTGTTATTAGTGATCTGACGTAAACCACCCTAAAATGAGGAGGAACTCAATTTTGGATCCTGGAGAGGAGCCAAAGGGGGTGACCTAGAGCCTTGCCTCTGTCACCTGATGACACAGAACAAAAAGTATCACTCAGACAAGCTGATGATGAGATAGAGTTGGAGAGATACTATAACATATAGCCCCCACCAAAGTAGAACAGAGTGCAGAAATTAAAACAATCTGCTCAAGCAGAACTGGCAATTAATTCAGAGGCAGAGAAAGTACCTACAGAGAAAAAGACTAGAAGCAAAAAAAAAGAAGGCACTTTTCCAGGATACAAACAAAAATGCAAACTTAGTCAGAAACTAACAGATTTGTGCATGTTCTCTGCTCTTGAGTCTTCCCCAGTTTCTGTTCTGGGAAGCAGTAACCAATTCCAGGCTCTAAAGTCAAAGACTATTATATTCAGTATCTCTTCCCTGTCTTTTCTTATCTGATGGTCACTGTTTATTTCTTAGTAAATTCTATGCCACATATTTCCTATCGTCAGTTCTCTTCACTAAACATTCCCTTTCTTCTTGATATGATACCTGGCTTGTCCCATGGATCCAATTCCCTCTGAAGTTCTAGCAAAATTGGTCATTCTCTCACACAGCTCTTACTATAGGACCTGGACCTGTCTTCACACTGTTCCAATTTCTTCCAGCTCATCCTTTATCAAAATTCTGCTGTGAGACTTTACCAGCTACTTCTCCTATTGTTGCCATCTTCTACATTCATACAAATTTTTCATCTGGAAAATCGCAGCTTCAGTTTAAAGATAACTCTCTCTAACATTACTAATCATAATTAATGGTGATTAGGAAACTTAGGATCCTTTCAGTAACTCAGCCCATTTGTTCTAAGACCTCCACTCCAGTAGGAATATACTCTCTCCCCCCCACAACTAAGTCACTTCTGCCCCAGGTACCTCATAACTACTTCAGAAGATAAATTACCCATTCATTTTTTTTTATCAGAATCCAACCCAAAAATCTGAAAATTCTGCATATTTTCTGGATTATGTCTATCAGCATATAAAGAAGTCTCTTTACTTTGTGTTATAAAACACTCACTTGACTAGGTAAATCCTCTAAAGTACAGCTTACATTCAATGTGTCTCATTCCTTTCCTCCCAATGAAGTTGAGCACACGCCAGCTTTAACTTCCACTATTCCACCTATGCTGTTCATATAAAGGAAACAGTCTCTATATTAATAGTCTGATGACTATGCACAATTTCTATCTTGAAACACACTTTTCTCTTGGCTTATGGGATTCCTGATTTTCTTCCCACACAATTAATCTTCCTGTCTCCCCTATTCAGAACTCCATACTTCAACTTACTAATTCAAAGTCAACACCAGTCATCAAGAGTATGGCATAAGTTTCTCCTCACTCTAGAAACTAACAGATCAAGGGAGATAGAGCTTATTTCCACTTAATATAAATTTTTTCTACACCACATTCACCTATATCTATTATCTCAACCACCTCATTACAAAACCTTTCACTTTTTTAATTATTCCCATTTCAAAGATAAGGGCACTGAGGCCTAAAGATGTTAAAAAAAATTCTCTGGAGGGGGGATCTGGACTGTGTGCAACAGAATCAAGATTTAAAATTCAAGCAGTTTGACTCTAGAGCTGTACTGTAAAGCATTCAAATAGTGATATCAACTATTTGGGTTTTTCCTTTAAGTCCCTATTTCTCCTTCTAACTTATATAGACAATGCATCTAAAAAGCAAATTTCAGAATACAAAGCATTTTCACCTACCTTAAGTAGGGCTGTTAGCATGAAGAGGCACAAAAGGAGCCTCCAGAAGCAATGAGCAGTGGTAGTTGAGAGAGGCAGGTCATAAATCCAGTGCTCAAGCTCCACAGCTACAGTGCTCTTGTCTACCCAACCACCCCTCGTCAAGCACTCACAGTGATTCCCAGATGTTCCCTATAAAAAGGCCGAAAAGGTAGCAACAGGTGTGGCTTGCTAATAAAGCTAGCTGCTCTAATAGGACTAAATTTGACCAAAATCTAGACTGATGACCTGCTGTGGAATCATAGAAGTCTTGCAGTCTCCCAGGTTTGTTCTCCAGGGCTTCATATTCCTGTGCTTGAAGAATCATCTCACACTGGTCCAGCTGCTTCACAAACTTGGCTTCTGCACTGGATTGGGTCTCATATTCCTAGTAAAGAGACAATGAAACTAACTTAATTAGTACTGGAGTACAGGGTGCTTATGGAAAATTCTGATTCTGGTAACTAAAATTAAAGTCACAGTGAAAGAACATTCTGTGTTAGCCACATCTCTCCATTGCATACACATCCACATACCAACATTGCAGAGTTCCATCTGCAAGTTCACAGTTGTACCCTGGCAATCCATAAAGAAGGCTATGTC
>PVKC010010502.1:0-25751 GCA_004027635.1 Crocidura indochinensis | reverse complement strand
TTTCTTTTAATGAAGTTTTTGTTATTATTACATTACCATTTAGTTGTAACAAACAATATAAAGTAAATTATTTCATACAACTCAAGGAGGTAGGTTAGTGGTGGGTAGAAAAGTGGAAACACTAGTAGAAGAATCTTACACTGGTAGTAGGATTGGTGTTGGCATAACTGAATGCCAGAAACAACTGCATTATGAACAACCTTGAAAATAACAGTATTAATCTAATTTATTTAAAAAAACATAATGTGATACTTAAGAGTTAAATAAATAATTTTTATTTTACTATCATTATTATGTTGAATTTTAGAATTTATTAATTTATAAGGCAGCATTTGACTATAATTTAATATATAGAGAAAATGTGTTGCAAAAATATAAAAACTTATAGTTAAAAGTTTATATCCTTTTTGGCAATATGAATACATTGTAATATATTCATATATGTATAATTGTGATTCTTTTTACAAGGAAAGTGACATTTTTTGTTTGTTTTGTTTTTTTAGGTCACACTCAGCAGTGCTCAGGGGTTACTCCTGGTTTTGCATTCAGAAATCTTCCCTGACAGTCTCAGGGGACCATATTGGATGCCAGGAATTGAACCAGAATTCAATCGAATTGAATTCGTCCTGAGTTGTCTGCATGCAAGGCAAATGCCCTGTTACTATGCTATCTCTCCAGCCTCAAGAGTGACACTTTTTATGCATTGTGCTTAACAATACTTATGCACTTACTTTTCAGTTTAATAAACAAAGTTTGTTTCCTTGATTTTCTCTACTTCCTAAGAACATGTACCTCAGTGCAATTTACATTTTCATCTTTCCTCTAGAAAAGGATCTTTTGAACATGTTAAATGTTGCTCATGTATATGTCTGTGCTCTCAACTTAGAGACAAATCCTTGACCCTTGTGTTTCCTGAGATACATTATTGGATTTTCAATGAATTACATGGCCTCAAAGATAAGTACACACCATAGAGCCTACACAAAATGATCTTTCAATAAATATGAATTGCTTAATAAAAGCTAAATAGCATTCATGCAAGAAGCAATATCTGTGTGGGATTTTGAAAAGATGAAAGGATTTGAAGCCATTGTACCTAATGCCTAAAATATCCAAGGTAAGAGATATATCAAAGAATACAAGTGGAAAAATACAGGAGACACAGAATGTGATAAAATCTGAAAGGGGAAAGATTCACCTAGAGAAGATGGTTATATAAAACTCCTGAGATTGTTTTGAGAGACTCAGTTTCTGGGGAACAAACAAATATACTTGGTTGATAAATACAGAATTGAACAATGTCTGGTCAGTATCTTGATTACTATGCCTTATGTTTTAACATATGGTTCTTATTCCATAAGTAATTCAATATACTTCTACAATATGACTGAGTATTTTGAATGTGATTCTATCTCTTTTTATGGTTAGTGTACCAATATCAACTTTCATTGTTACATACTCCAGAACAGGAGCTTTTGGGTAATACAGATGATGGAAACAGAAGTCTAGTAAGGAAAAATTTTCTGTAACACCCAGCCTGTTTACAATGGATTACTTAAGAAATTTGTTCTATTTTTAAAAGACAACAACAAGAACAACAACAAAACGTATCTCGAAGAAGCAAAGCTTCAAATCAAAGAGTACAATTTTAAATAACAGAAACAAAATAAAACCAATACACCACTAAGTATAACCACAGTAGCACACAGATGATAACCTATGCTCTCACCAAATCAGAAGCGTTTGACTAAAATAACATTCCAGAGAAAGGAGAAGTAAAAAGAGTTAAGTAGCTCTATAAAATAATGATCTTGACTGGAATAAACACAGGTTTGTAATTGAAAATTTTATTTCTTGGTTGCTCTGGTTAACAATTTGGACAATGCTCTATGTGATATCAAAGTTGAAGGCTTTAGGAATTGGCCTATCAGTGGTAGGAATCAGGCTCCTCACTGTTAAGAAAAAAAGTTAAAAATGAGTAAAAACTTGAAGTCAGAAGGGAGTCTGTGGACTGAATTAAAGTTTGGGACATCATTATAGACTTGTTCATCTTTTTTGTTTGTTTGTTTTGTTTTGTTTTGGGATCACACCCGGAGGCACTCAGAGGCTACTCCTGGCTATTCGCTCAGAAATCACTACTGGGGGCTGGAATGATAGCACAGCAATAAGGCATTTGCCTTGCATGCAGCCAATGCAATGGACCCTGGTTTGAATTCCGGCATCCCATATGGTCCCCCGAGCCTGCCAGGAGAGACTTCTGAGCACAGAGCTAGGAATAACTCCTGAGCACTGCTGGGTGTGACCCCGTAACAAAAAACAAACAAACAAACAAACAAAAACACTCCTGGCAGACAGGAAGACCATATGGGATGCCAGAATTCAAACCACTGTCTGTCTGTCCTGGATGGACTGCATGCAAGGCAAATGCCCTACCACTGTGCTATCTCATTCCTTCATCTTTCCTCCACTAAAGGATCTTGTGAACATTCCAAATGTGCTCATGTACTCTCAACTAGTTAATATGTGCACAGTTGGAGCAAAAATGGAATAGCTATAACTACATAAGCATAATAATAATTCTTAGAATCCTACATTTACTGTCTTATTCTATATGTTATGAGAGCCTTGAAACAATATCCTAGCATCAATGAGACATATTCCACCCAGATTTTGATTTCAAAATTTTGTTCTCCAGTTAGCAGTACAAAGGTTTTATTGGGATAAGAGAGTAAGAATATATGAAATATAAGATGAGTTTTCGCATCTCTTTTTTGGGGGGAATCACACCTGGCAGCTCAGGGGCTACTCCTAGCTCTATGCTCAGAAATCACTCCTGGTAGGCTTGGGGACCATATGGGATGCAGGGATTCAAACCACCATCTTTCTGCATGCAAAGCAGACACCTTGCCTCCATGCTATCTTTCCAGCCTCGAGTTTTAGCATCTTATAGTACCAGAAAGCAAAGAATTATTTTAAAAAGATAGTATGGAGCATGTCCAAGGAACACAAGAGCTAACAAGAAAGAGTTCGTAAATAAATTAGGGCAAATAAAATAAAATAAAATTTTATTCTATTAAACAATATATAGTATAACCCAAAGTAGAATAAGCATAAATAAAAACATAAGTATATATAAACATAAATTAAGCATATACATATAAAATAAGCATACATTGATCCATAGAACATAAATAATTAAAGTAAATGACTGAGGGAGGACTGACCAAGTTTTCTTTAAAATAATTTAGGATGCTATTTTTAGATACTATACATCTCAGAAAATGTGTTTTCATCATTTCCATTTTTTTTGTTTGTGAGCTAAATTTAGAGGCTATGTCCAAAGAATAGAAATGGAAAGATCAGAGCTGATGGAGACCAGAGAAGAATACAGAGACACATCAAAAAATGTGACTGAATATCTAGATGGGAGCCTGGAACCAACAAAGAACATCAATAGAATAACCAAATATATATATGAAGTTAGATAATCTAGGTAATGATAGCTAGGACCTGAGGGTGGTATAGAGCAGCTCTGTCATATCTTTGCAATTGTGAATATATATGTACATCTCAAATTAATATTAAAATAATTTAAAAGTTATAAATATAGAAGTTCTGGTATTTGGTACAGCTTACCTACTGGGGGCCATAATTAATCCATTTTCTCCAAAAGATAGATAGAATTTATTGCTTTCTGAACAGAATAAGATGGCCTGAGGGGGCCTGGCGGTGGCACTGGAGGTAAGGTGCCTGCGCTAACCTAGGACAGACCTCGGTTGATCCCCCGGTTCCCCATATGGTCCCCCGTGCCTGCCAGGAGCGACTTCTGAGCGAATAGCCAGGAGTAACCCCTGAGCATCACCGGGTGTGGCCCAAAAACAAAACAAAACAAAAAAGATGGCCTGAGAATTTAGGATCTAGTTCAGTATTCTAAATGGCAAACTGGGCTAAACCCTCTTAATTATGGTCTTCCAGGCAGTATCACATTTGGATGTTTTTGCAAAAGCTTTTCAGTTTTCCTTTTCACAAGCATCACCACTATGTACAAAACAGAAGCAAGACTCCTGAATTTAAGAGACAATTTTAAGAGTGAGTTATAGGAAGTTGTTCCTTAATGCCTGTCAACATAATTCTAACTACTTTTAGTAGCCATTCATATTGATCATGACTAATCACAACAAACAGATGCAACATTTTATAATCTTACCTTTGTAATAATCTTATCTTTGTAAGATTACACTTGTCACTTAGCCACTCAGCCCTTGGTACTCTGTATTCCACTTTATTCCAATGACTCTTATTCCACTGACAGGCAGCATCTAATTTTCAGATAAGACAGTCCCCAGAAATCTAATCTTGACAAAGGAACAACTGGGTTGAATTTCTAGACCTCTCACTCTTAGCACTTGATATAGTTCTGTAACTATGAGGTGTATAGGTCCCTAGGCTTCTCTTGCTATACAAAACATAGGCAGTAAATTAGAATATTTCAAGCAGTAATTAATCTGGGACTTGGATATTTCGTTTCATTTGGCAACTTGCATTTGACTTCCAGTCAACACAATGGCATATTTACATTTTGTGTTAAGCAAAGAGTAAACTCTGGGGGGTAAGATGGAGGGAGTATAGCTCAGAAACAACTTTCCTCCCTCCCAGTACACAGATTTACAACAGAGCTGTCTGCCAAATTAAGGTTGAGGCAGAGACAAACTGTTTAATTGGCACATTGCAGTTACAGGAGTCACTTATTGCAAATGGCTTTGGAGACAACAGGAATCCTCTGGTTACGTGTCAAGGATTCAGGCTGTATTTAAACCATTTTAACACTGATCATTTTCTATGCTACATTTATTTTTCAGTTGAACCTGCTTCTTAGCCACAATTATTTAGAAAGACCCTCACAGCATTCTCAAGTAAGCCTTTTCCCGCCTGGACCCCTGCTTTTGTCTTTTCCATTTCATCCTCTCACTTTCTTCCTGTGATAATCATCGCAGAGGGGCTCCGCTCAGCTTCTGTGTTTGTGCAGCATTCCCAATGGTGAAGCCAGCAAGAAGGTTAAATTAAAAAACAGATTTATAGCATCTTGGCAGCAGGCCACTAGCTTTGGTGGCACATAGTAAGAGATGGAAGCCCTGGGTTTCTTGTACTTTTTTTTTTTTTTTTTCTGGAGGCACATGGATGTAGCAGGAGTTAGAAAAGCAATTCTCTCTTGTCGGTCTCTGTCAATATCACTCATGGTGAACCCCTCTGGCAGCTGTCTCCTTCCAGGTGATAGGAACAAACAATTGAGATCTCAAACTGGGATAGAATTTTTTTCTTGAATGCTTTGCTAAGAATGATTATAGTAAAGTCTAGTAACCTTTGGGTATTAGGTATATTTTTTTATTCACTGAATTATTTACTCATTTGCTCTACTAAAAGACAATTGTCTCACTCCATTGCTCCACTGTAGATCAACGTCCTTGAGTCTCAAGCAGAACAGTTTTAAGATTTCATCAGGTTCCATTGTATTTTAACAGTTTTATTTGGTACAAGGAGCTTAGTTTTGAGGAATCTCAAATTTGTCCTCTGTAGAATATCCCTTCTGAGGGCTAGAGGGGACAAGGCACTTGCTGTACTTACAGCAGACCCTAGTTTGATTCCTGGTACTTCCTGGTCCCTGGAGCTCTGCAGGGAATGACTCTTGAGCAGAGAGCCAGGAGTAGCCCTTTAGCACCTCTGGTGCAGTCAACAAATATATCTGCCTGGAAGGGGCCAGAGCGGTGGTGCAGCGGTAAGACATTTGCCTTGCACGTGTCTGACCTAGGATGGAATGCAGTTCCATCCCTCAGCATTCCAAATGGCCCCCCAAGCCAGGAGAGATTTCTGAGCATATAGCCAGAACATCAATGGTGTGTGGTCCAAAAACCAATCAACCAACCAAGCAAACAAAAAATCTGCCTGGACGGCCAGAAAGATAACACAACGGCAGGGTGTTTGCCTTGCACACAGCAGATTCAAGACTAATGGTGGTTTGATTCCAGGCACCCCATGTGGTCCCCCTGTGACTGCCAGGAGGGGTTTTTGAGCACAGTGCCAGGAGTAACTCCTGAGTGTGACCAAACACCCCCCCAAATCTGCCTTAAGGTTTCTATGTAAGATGAGATAACATGCGTAAAAGTGCTTTAGAAGCCATGAAATGCTTGTTTTAATGAAGATCATTCTCTGTATGTGCAGAGACACTCTCCTATTTTGTACTGTTCTCTCTATCATCCATGTCTAGAAACCCCTTTGATTTTTTATTCGACTTTCCTGAGGATAAGGTATACAGCAGCATTACAAAACTGTAGATACCTGCTATTTCTTATTTTGTGCAATCGACTTTGTTAATAAGCATTAATCACCAATTTTGTTAATTATTTATAAGATACGCAATCCAAAACAAAGCAATGCAAAAATGGAGGCTTTCGGATATTGGTAGTGCTATATAAAACCATCCTGATAATTTATTGGGGGAGAGGAAAGGAGGTGTTATTTTTTAAGTTTTATTAGGTAAGTTGTATCCTTGTTACAACACTCACTTTCTGTTTTGTTTTGGGGCCACCAACAATAATGCTCAGAGATGACTCTAGATTCTGCACTCAGAGATCAATCCTGGTGAGCTCTAGGGAGCTTATGGTACATCAGGACTCAAACCTGGGTCTACCATGTGCAAGTCAGTCACCTTTTGAAACACATATAGTATTGAATTTATCTTCTGCCTCCCTGATGCTTTATTTTATTAATGGTTAGTGGAAAGATTTTCATCAGTGATGAATCCGTCTTAGTCCACTTTATACTTGACTATAAAAGGGAGAAGGTATGTCTCTCTCTACCCCTTGCAAAAAACAATCACTGAAAAAAATGTTATATTTTTCTCTATCCTTTTCTTGAAGTTATGCCCACCCTAATGAAAGCTTACCTGGTCTTTAACAGTGCAAAGCAATATTTGTCTTATAACTTTCATATAAAATAAAGATTCTTATTCAGTAGGTTTGGGGTGGGAATCGAGATGATGTGGTTCTCACAAGTTGCTAGGTAGTTTTCATAATTCTAAATTATGGGATCGTATTTGTGCAAGAGGCTTAGTTCTGAGGAATCTCAATATTTTTCCTCTGTAGAATGGTCCTTCTGAGGACTTGAGCAATAATATTTCAGGGGACAAGGCACATGCTGTGCTTACAGCAGACCCCAGTTTGATTCCTGACACTGCATAGTTTCTGGAAGAACAGAATGAAGTACTCCTAAAGCTGTTTTTTGGATTTAGTTGATGTCTAAGTGATAACATAGGGATTATAAATGACTGTATGAGTGTTTTCTTGAGACTGAGTTGATGCTTCAAGTGCTATAGACCTATACATTAAGTTGCATGTTTAATATCTAGCAGCATGTCTAGATATATACTCAAAACTGAAATAACAAAAAATCAGTATTTTTCTTAAAATGACCAGGTTAGAATTCCTTGGTCATTTTTAAAAAGAAAGGTAAATTCTCTGGCCGGAGAGATAGCATGGAGATAAGGTGTTTGCCTTACATGCAGAAGGATGATGGTTCGAATACTGACATGCCATATGGTCCCCCGAGCCTGCCGGGGGTTATTTCTGAGCCTAGAGCCAGGAGTGGCCCCTGAGTGCTGCCGGATGTGACCCCACCCCCCAAAAAAAAGAAAAAAAAAAGAAAGGTAAGTTCTTGGTGTCACTAATGTTAAACCATATTTTTTCATTTAGTGGAAGACATAAGAAAGCTAAGGAAACTTTGAACAAGAAAAAAGTTGCTATGAAACTGAAATTGAATCTGAAAGTTTCTTTGAAAAGGTGATTCTTGCTGTAATTTTTCAATAATGTTAATGAGTGCAACATTAAAATGGAAGAATTTATTTAAATTAAATACATAGACATGTTTAAAGATGCAGATATAATACAGTGAAAGCAATAAAATTAAACTCATTTTGGTTTTGGCAAAGTGAAGTTTTATAATATTCCAATGTACTTAAACAATTAATATTGATGTAAGTACCTATAAATTTATGTGATTTGTAAAACACATAAATAAATATTCAGAATTAAAATAATTGCTATCTTTCCATTCTTTCCAACAATTAAGAAAGATGAAAAATAATAATTTTGCCTCTATACAGGTTGTGGTGTCATTAGGAGGAATTTTGGAGAAGAAAGGAAGGAGAGCAGTCAGAGGAAGTGTGAGAAAGTCATCTCAGAGACTTCTGTCCCAGGTCATGTTAGTTGTCCCCACCTTGAACTCTATTGTCCTGACAAAAGGAACAAAATGACTATTCAAATATATCAGGACCATTTGTGTAAATTTGTGTAAATAGTTATGATTCTATCTTCTTTAGATTTGTAATATTTTAAATTGTGATAGTTTATTATAGTAAAAAAATAATATATTATAGGACACTATAGAGAAAACTTTTCCCATCATTTTAATTTAGGGAGCTGGTTTCTCATTATCCCAACATATAATTCCCTTTCATTCCCATCACCAAATACAAGGAGTGAATTTTGAAGCACACAGAAGTATAAATGTGGAACAAGTTACTGCTCTAACCTGAGTATCCTCATCTTTAATACAAGGACTAAAATTATATCCACTTGGACATTATTTGAATTCACTGTCATTAAGTGATGTGATATCTGTGAGAAGGATAGTATGTCCATGGTATATTGTAGGTACTTGGTTGTTTGTACTATTATTCTGAGTAATTTTTGGCTTCTAAATCAGAAAAAAACGCCTTCCCAGACAATGTGGGGCTGTGCTTTTATGTTTCTTTTTTGTATGGAGATGATATGGCAATTGAGTTGTTTATTTTGAGAACAAAAGAACTCAGTACAAATATGGCAGGGACATTTCCATAAATCTCTTTGTTTTAAACCTCTGTTCAGAATACTCAGAGTATTTAATTGTGATTCTACCTCCTTTAGACTTAGATTTTTAACTATAATGATAGTTAATAAGCAATTATGGTAAAAGTTAATTTTATGTTAGTGAGTGCTTGGTTATTTTTTAAAGTTCTGTACTTATACAATCCTTATAACTAGCTTGAGCTCTGGGGCTTACATCATCCTCACTCTGTAGATAAGAAGACTAAGATAAAACTGTCCTCTATGGAAGTTGGAATCACATGTACTTTTTGCATAAATTTTTGCATGTTACTACCTTTCATCTATCTTCATATTAATAATTGCAATTTTTTCTTCTGTGTGCACACATTGCCTATTTTTCCTAATGGGTTTAAGTCATCATATATTTTCCTGCTAATTTTATATTTTCTTGAGCAGAAGAATGCAATCATTGTTTTTAAAACATGAAAGAAATATGATAGAGGGTAAGTCCTACTACCACTCACTCCTGGATGCTTCAAAATCAAACTTGTTTTGATAAGTTCCAGTCAGTTTGCACAAAGCACTGAATCATCCCATCATCTCTTGACTGGAGATTGTAATCACTATTATGACTTTCCTGCTTTCATGCTTGCTCCTTCCTGTTCATCTTTCATGAACAACCTCGTGTGTCCAAGTGTAAACCAGATGTTCAAATTTCCATAACAAAACACTCCAGAAAGCACTTTTCACCTTTATTTCTGACCCAACAGATTTCTGACCCAGGTTTAAGACACCTTGCCAGGTACAGTCTTTACCTACTCTCATCTTCTTTTTACTGTCTTTCTTGATGTTAGGGTTCTTCAGAGACATCAAACAAATAGAAAGTAAGTCTATGTAGAAAGAGATTCATTGTCACATGAAATTGTTTTATATAATTTGAAAGACTGGTTGGTGTTAAACAAAGGGCTAGAAATCCAAGAGGATTAATATTTCCAGGTCTGAATCCAAAAGATATCTACTATAAAGAAAGGAAGAACATATGTTAATATGTTACTGATGAAGGAGGTCTTTGATAAGAATCTCTTATTCAGTGGAACATTGTCTGAAATTCCTTTCAAGTCTATAACTGGTTGGTTGTATCTTCAACATTATATAGGATAATGAATTTTACCCTGTGTAAATGTGCTTAAAGGATAATCTCATACCAAGGCACCCATACAGAAACACCAAATAGTGTTTGACCAATTCTTTGGGTACTCTGGGACCCAGTCAGATTAACATCTAAAATTATTCATAAAGTTCTACTTAACCAACACTCCCTTGTTTCTAAGCCACTTTTCATTGTTTTCTACTATGTAGAAAAAAATCTTTTTAGAATGTAACTTCCTCCTGGAAAATAAATCTTTTTAGAATGTAACTTCCTCCTGGAAAATAATTCTACTGTTTGTTTGAGGATACACGGTGATTCTCAGTTCTTACCCCTAACTCTGCTCTCTGGGATCAATCCTGATAGATTTAGGGAACCACTTGTACTGGGGATAAAAATCTGGATTTTCCATATGCAAGTGCCCTACTCACTGTACAATATTTCTGGCCCTATATTCTGTCTTGCTAACGGTCTGTATTCTGTGCCAGGAAGCATGTCTGTCATCTGTAAATAGTACAAAACTCAATATTGTAAAAATAAATAAGAGGATTAATCCAATCATTACTAAAATGTCCTTTCCTAAACCATCAGCATAGCAACTTAACTGTGGCCTTATATCTTTACACTTTAAGTAAATCTGCTTAGGTAACATAGGCTAAGATATTGCAATCCAGTGATCCTTGCTACTGAAAGAATTCCCTTTGATTCTAGTCATAAAAGTATATCCATTCAAATTAATTTGCTAAGGGGTATTTTGACTGCCATCTTAAAAGATCTTGTGACCATGAAGAGAATGTTCAATGTAGGAAGGAGCTTTAAGATCATTAGATCCAATAGTTCTTCTTACAATTATTCTATGTCATCTAAAAGATCTGATATTCATAGAAGGAAAGATTTTTGTGCAGTTATACACGTAATTAAAATACCCCAAATTTAGTTACAGTATACACAAATTTTGGTATACAAAATTTTGAATCTGTGAGTACTGAGTATCCGAGAGAAGAAAAGTCGTATTTTCAGAGTTTGGTGAAAAAAAAACTATGTATAGGAGTCTTTCTATCCAATCTAAAATCAATACAGAGAGAAATATAAAGAGCAAGAGATGCACCATAACAATATTTGCTTTATTAATAATAACACATACTAGGAAATACTATTTTATATTGCAGTCATACATAGAGATTTTATTTAAGATTGTGCATTTTTATCTTAACTTTATTTAAACACCATGATTACAAGTTTGCCCATAATACTTCATTTTGTTCCCATAGTATTACGTTCTTTATGATTAATTTCCAATAATACAATCATACTCTTCACTAGTGCACATTTCCTGCCACCAATGTGTCCATCCAGTTTACCTCCTACCCTCCCATTTTTTGCCTTTGAGGAAAACAATTTTCTTCTCTTTTTATCCATTTTAGACATTGTGGTTTGCAATACTCTAACTTTGGGATATTATGCCTGTCATTTGATTTCATTTAAGCACCCAATTCTTGTCCAAAGTGATAATTTCTAATTATTATTATAATAGTACTCTCTCCCTTCATACCATAACTGTATTCCCCCACTAATTGTCGATGACATGCTTACTACCATGTATTGTCAATTACTCTGTTCCTTGTCTCTATTATCTTGATATTATTACCAAATTATAATTTTCAATATCCCACAAATTAGTGCAATCATTCCATGTCTATGCATCTCCCTCTGACTCATTTTGCTCAGAATAATGCTCCCTAGCCATCCATAAATAATTGAATTTCATGACTCCATTTTTATAACAAATGTATATAATACATTTGTATTATAATACAAAAGTATTCCATTGTGTAAATTTACCAAAGTTTCTTTAGCCACTCATCTATTCTTAGGCATTTGATTGTTTCCAGATTCTGACTATTGTGAATAGTGCTGTGAAGAACATAGAAATGCAGAGGGCTTTGCTACATTACAATTTGGTGATCTTAGTATACATTTCTGGCAATGGTATTTCTGGGTCATATGGAAGCTCAATTTCTTTTTTTTTTTTAGGAATATTCATATTGTTTTTCAAAAATGCTGTACCAGTTGACATTCCAACCAGCAGTGAATGGTAGACCCTATCTCCCGAATCACACCAGACTTATTGTATTTGCTCTATTTAATGTACGTCAGACTCTATAGTGTAAGATTGCATATCATTATTGTTTTTATTTGCATTTCACTGATGATTAATGACAGGAGTCATTTTTATGTGTCTTTTGGTCACCTGTATTTCATCTTTTTAAGCCTGATGTCTATGCTGTATTTCATCTTTTTAAGCCTGATGTCTATGCTGTATTTCATCTTTTAAAGCCTGATGTCTATGTCATCTGATATTGGAATGGCAACCCAGGCCTTTTTAAAGGAGTTGCTTGCTTGAAGGATTGTCATCGAACTTTTGACTTTGAGTCTATATTTGCTCACATTACTCACATGTGTTTCTTATAGGCATCAAACTGTTGTTTTCAATTTTATGATTCATGCCCTGGTTTGCCAGTCATTGCCAGGCCATCAATTGGCATGCCCTGGTTTGCAAGTTGTTGTCAGGGTAGCTTGAAGCTTATCCTTGGATCCTTCATTACCAGAGTGGCTCAAAACCTGTTCCTGGTTTTGATGATGGAACCCAAAGTTTGGAGGTGTATGAGTGATCTTGGAGCAATTGAAGCTTAAATCAAATGAATATGAAATCTGTTTAGGATGAAAGGCCCACATGCCACCTGTTCAGGTACTAGGTATAAATGGCTTCACACCCTAATCCCACTGGGAAGTGGGTCTGGAGCAGGGACCATTGCAGGAATGAATCCAAACCAGACAGGTGAGAGAAGAACTCATGTCCAATGACCCACCCATCTTGTAGACTGAGTGGAGGAGACCTTGTGGAACACAGGGAGCCATTTTTATTTAGGGTGAAAACCTGTTAACCTGGCATAAGTGTGAATGAAAAGTTAACTTGGCAGGGGAGATACCATGTTCACAAAGGTGGTTTCCCCAAAGCAAGCCATTGCACTCCGGATGTGCTAACCCCTGTGATTTCCCTAAACGTGGTAAACTCGACTGCATAATTTGTGGTAGTGGGGAATTGCGTTTATGCTCTCCCTTAAAAAAAAAAAAAAGGAGTTTAGAATGTGGTGCCTAATATCAAATACCTTCATAGCCACACAAAATAAACAATAAAAATAAACATGCTCACAGCTGAAAATTAAGAAATAAAGAATCTAAGCTAGATGAATAGAGCTCAGTGATACTGAGTATATGCTTTTTGAAAGAAGCTCAGTTTTCAATATCTTGTTCTACATGAGTCCAGAGCACCACCGAGTGTAGCGCTGTACAATGCTAGTGCAACATAAGCTCTCCACCCCTAGTCCCAGAAGAGAACAGAGATATTTGTTCTTTTTTGTTGTAGTTCTTCTTGTTGTTGTTTTTAAGAAATAGAGCTATCATGGTGGGACAATGAGAAAAATAGCTCACTTGGCAAACTAGCATTAATGTATAAGTCAATCAAGCATTTTTATGAAACAATCTTTATTAGTATAATTAGGCAATACATTGTCATTTTCCTTATTGTTTGTATCCTGTTTATGTGAAGATTCTAGTGGAGAGTCAGTAAATTAAGACCAAAGTAATGACCAATAGTTTAAAACTACTGCATCTGATCACATTATAACTACAAGAAAATTAAGAATATGTCACAAATTTCAGATACCCCTGGATGCATGAATAGTCATGTTTTCTATGAGTGCTTCTGATTTATATATTCATGACACAGGTTTAATTTGGCAAACTAAGACAATGACACTCATATGCTTATATATATGTTTATATATACATATATATAACTTATATATATAATATATATAACTTATATATATAAGTTATATAACTTATATATATAAGTTCAAGACTTCCTCAGTCTCCAATTCAATCTGACCATTAATAGGAATCTGTCATGAAAACTGCTCATTCATAATGGTTGTGAAATTACTTCATAAAATAACTGCTCTGTAAAAAAAATAAAAATAACACAATCTCTGCAAGAATGATAGCACAGTGGTAGGGCATTTGCCTTGCACATGCCCAACCTGGGATGACCCAAGTTTAATTCCTGAAATTCCTGGCATCACATATGGCTCCCTAAGTCTGCCAGATTGATTTCTGAGTTCAGAGACAGGAGTAATGGAGTAACTCCTGAGCACCACGGGGTATGGTTTAAACCTTTCTCCTCAGATAAAAACACAATCACAAAACATTCTTGAATTGTGGAAGTTGGAAAGGAAAGTAAAAAAGCCCAGTGTATAGAATACTTTATTTCAGATAATAAAAATACAAAACAAAACCCACATTACTAAAAGGACTATTTGAGCTTTTCCTGTCCTGAAAAGTAATTGAGTTCAGAGAAAACACCCAAGTTGTCTCACAGAAGATAAAAATCAGAACACAATTAATATAAATTTGTGATGAATATGCATGTTTTCTACCTCCAGGGTTGACATGCTTAAAATAAGAACTACATTTAAAAATGATTACTTACCTCCCTAATTAAGAATTTTGCAAAGACAATTACATCCTTTATTTTGAATAGTCACATGGCAAAATTATATTTAAAACCATCTAGATATTGCTCTATGCAGCAGGGCAAATATTTTAAGATAACATCTTACTTTATTCTATTGTTTTTTGCAATAAGGTTGTTTTCATTTCTAGATGCAGAACTCAAGAGTGACAGTACAGTGAGCTGGGTTCTTGTCCTGTATGTTGCATCCCAGCATCCCATATGGTTCCTTTCCCAATACTTTTCAGGGTTAATTCCAAGTGCAGAGCCAGAACTCCTGAGTATCACTCAGTGTGACCCCCAAACAAAAGAAATAAAACCAAAAAATTCATATGTTTCTTAACTAGGTAGCATATGTCCCCTATATCTGACTCCAGTTTGATCTTCTGAATTAATCTAAGGAACTATCACATTCTTGCTTACTTCATTCTGTCAACAAGCCAAATTATTTCTAATTCATGTTTTAGAGCCATTCCTTTCTCTAAACTATTTCCTAGTTGCTTTCTAGAGAAAATAATTTCCAAATCTTTGGTTATCATTAAGCTTATGACACAAATATGTATATTATTTTTTAACAGTATTATTTTGTTTTACTTTTATTTTTTTATTTTTTAATAATATAATTTTTATTTTAAACATATTGGGTTACATATCATTGGCAATCATATTTTAGGTACAAATTAACATAAAATCAGGGGAACTCCCATCACCAAAAAGTCCTCCCTCCACCACCGTTCCCGACCTACTTCCCATATACTGTCCCCTACCCCCACCACCCCCTGCCCCGGGGTTGCACATATATACATGATGAATATATACAAAGAACAGAAATATTTTTCTTTTCTTTATTATTTATTTGGTTTATGAAGCATCCCTGACTATATTCAGGCCTTACTTCTGACTCTGAATTCAAAAATTACTCCTGTAGAGTTTGAAAAAGTATATGTGGTACCAGGTATTTAATCAGAGTGGGCTGTAAGCAAGAAAGCATCTTTCCCACTATACTAGCTTTCTGACCCCCAACACTAAAAATTTAAAACAAATAAAGTCTTCCTTTTTCTAGATATTTCTTAGATATTCTCATTATCTTCTCTTCCTTTCATTTTATAAATTGCCAGACCTAAACTAGCATAAGAATGTAAACAGACTTTACTACCCAATGTTATAATAGCAATAGAGAAGGGCTGGATAATAAAAATCTCCTCTTCAATCTTTATGTTATTGTATATGTTGAGGTGCAAGTATTGTAAAAGGTGATGTTAGGCTTGCTGGGAAAAAAAAAACCAGACAGTCCCTACCCTGACCAGGAGAATGCTGAAGATAGAACTGACTGCAGAGGAATAACAGGATGTTGGTTCCTACCATAAATGACTGCCAGGAAAAGCCACCCTACCTGCCGGTAGGAATGAAGAGAACTTTTAAACTGACTAATCTGCTCACCCCACCCCTCAAAGGATGTAAACTATATAATTCTACTGTAGGAGACTGACAAAACTCACCTAGGGTCACTAATTTGACCCAGTTGGTCAAATCTGTCTCTGCATTTTCCTCTTGTTTTGCTACCTTTCAGAGTGTAGACAACATCTATCAGCAGTGATCTTTAAAACTTTGAAATTTTATTCAGGAGCTCTGTTTCAGCCTTTTTACTTTGAGGGCTTTATCTTTGCAAAGAGAAAAACAGCTCATTACTATGGTCCAGACCTTGTTCCTTCTACTGAGGAGCCCTCGTACTTGATGCTGCTGCTGCTACCACTACTACTGCAACCTCCACTTGGAGCTGTTTTTATCTGGCTCTTTACACTTAATTTTCCCCCAAGCAGCTATTGCTGAATTCTTTGGGGGGGGTTTTTGTTTAATTTTTTTATTGCTGAATTCTTTTTATTTTTTTTTCCTGGCATCTTCTGTGTGTTGCCCTGGTGAAGGGGCAGAAAGAAAAGGGGTTTCTAGTAATACTGGGACTACAACAGAGCTGTTAAAGAAAAGCTGTGACATGACTTCTTTGTGTATGTGTGTGTGTGTGTGTGTGTGTGTGTGTGTGTGTGTGTGTGTGTGTGTGTGCTATGTTTAGCCCCATTCACAAGGATCACCAGGCAACAGCCATTTCACTGTACTCTCAGTATCTAGATTTAGTGTTCCTGACTAAAGGACTAAGAGCATTCTGATTCCATTCTAGAGTAACAATAGTCAAGCGGTACAATCTCAGATTGATAAACATATTAAAAAGAAGGTAGGGAGAAGTAAATCTTAAGCATCCTTCATTAACTACCACTCCTTTCTTTGTCTCTTTTGTGGGTATACCCTCCCCTTCATGTTAAATGCTCTTTTATTACTCCTTTGATTTAACCACTGTAAAAGTAATCAATGTGGGCATTTCTCATCCATTAGTTCTGTAACTTGAACATGCTTTTGTCCAATAACCAATATCTACTACTATAAACCTGATCAGAAATCCAACGTTAGCCACTGAATTTACTGACCTCATCAGATATAGTAAACACAATCTTTTCTATTTTCCCCAGATCTTGGGATCCCATTCAGTCCCTGGATGCAGACCAATCACCCATCTCTCTTTCTCTCTCTCTTCTCTTTCTCTCTCTCTTCTCTTTCTCTCTCTCTCTCTCTCTCTCTCTCTCTCTCTCTCATATACACACACACACACCTCATCCTGCTTAATCCCATTACAATTAACCTTGTTAGGTTTATTTAGCTTATTCATGCAGTTTTTTTTTCTAGTTGTGATCTTTTAACTACTTAATTCTGTCATGACTTCCAAATACCAAATCATATTGTATTTATTTACTTTATTTTTGTATCACACCTGGTGATACTCAGGGGTTACTCCTGGCTCTGCTCTCAGGAATCACTCCTGGTGGGCTCAAAAGGGAATATGGGATATTGAGGATTGACATAGTTGACTGCATGTAGGACAAGTCTCTTACTAGCTATATTATCACTTCCTCCCCACCTCATCATATTTTAAGACAAGCTGTTCCTAAAGTTATGAGAAAATTATCTCTATCATTGATGCACATGCTCTCAAGTTTGAGAGTTGAAGGTCAAACTTGCTGCCCAGATCAAGCTCAGGTTAGAATCAATTCCACAGTTTACAAAGTATTTCTGATTAAAATTTGTGTCTCCTAACCTCCAAGAGATGAAAATCTCTTTAAGCAGAGCCAGGACCAGATTTTGTATTTTTGTATTTGTAATTGTATTTGAACCCAATGTGAAGAAGATAAATTCATAATAAAAGTATTAATAAAACGTCCCACTTTAAAACAAATGCTGTGGGAATGCAGGATCCACTGCCAAACAAGATCTTGGGGCACCTAGGAATTTCTAGATAACAGCATTTTTACTCCCAGTTTCACTTTGAAGCATGAATGGCTGTGTCAGTGACTTACAAATCCTATTTTTACTGTATTCACCTTTGTTTAAATAACATAACTAAAGCTAACAAAACCCCACTATTTCCTTTGGAGATTACCATTCTCAGCACTTACAATCCATCCTTTGTAAAAAGATAACTACGGGAGATAGTCACAGCTAATTAACATTGTTCCTTAACTCAAGATAAAGTGCAAAGAATTTATCAGTGCTTTTAAATCAGATCAATTATTTTTTTTTTAGCTGAATAGATTTCCAGCCGTTTCGTGAGCATTCAGTCTGCCTTTTTCCTACTCTGTGCCATCGTTAGCTTGCATTGACTTATGTCTACCACAATATTTTTGGCTATAAAGTCATGAGTGGAATACAACAACACAACAAAGCATCCAGCTGGGATTGTTCTTCCCACGGGTCTCCCCAGCAAGTGCTTGCTCAGCCAGACTGAAGAAAGGTAAGAAAGGAACATCGGAATGGGGTCGAGAGGATATTATGTGGAGTTTACTCCTTGACCTGCAATACAGAGAGCAAATTGCAAAAGACCCAGTGTGTTGAGAGAGCCTCCAGCCCATTTCTCCAAATCCTCAGCAGGACTCATTGCCAGATAAAGGGATTTTTTTCCCCTGGAATTCAACTTGCAAATGTTGTATCCAGTAGGTTTGGCATTCTAATATAAGTTTCCTGTCATTGTAAGTTAATCATTTACCACTCCATGCTCTTTGCAAACTACACTGGTTGAGTGGTGGGAGTGGGCAGCTAATTGATAACATGGCAGGATTTGGGAAAGAAAGAACAAAACTCCCACACAGAACTGAAGAAATGCAGTCTTTGGAGAATTTTTTTCCACTAATGTCAAAAATCAAAGAAATCTTTCAGTTATTAGGTAAAAGACACATCACCAAATGATGCTATAATAAAAATCATTTAAAAATTTCTAAACACACACACAAACACACAGGGAGGGGAGAAGAAAAGGTATACTGTTTTCCACTTCATTAAGGAGTTGATCATACCAATTTTATCCACATAAGTTCAAATGAGGAAATAGTGTGTATAAACTGATCTGATAATTATTTTCACCCTCAGGAAAGAGGTGTTTGAGAATATGAGATATCTAGATGATCTCTCTCTCATTTGAATAAGACATTTGAAAGTTAAAATAGTTAAAAGCTATTTAAGTCAAATTCAGAAATAAAAGAGCAAAGGGAAGAGGTGACAAGTATATTAGGAATACTCTGGCACCTTGCTGATCAAGCCCAGAGTTGACACTAAATGAATTCTGTTCAAATTAAAACACATCTGATGGACCTTCATGTAAATTTCAGTTCTGACCTTCGCTTGCTATGAGATTTGTCCAAGTAATTTAGTCTCTCTGAGCTTCTCTGTCCTCACCATCCAAGTGAAGATGTTTCCCTGTCATTGCGCCCAGAGAAGATAAAAGACTCTGGAAACATGCAAGTGAATACCTGATATGGGACCTGTTCTCTCAGCTAAGAGTTGTTAGGACTTTGTTATTTCTCCCTTGACTTTTCTTGTGAGTTCTTTCTGAGGTGCCTTAAGCCAACACTTTTCCTGCTTCATTCAACTCTGCACTCTGATAGTGTCAGAGATACATTAGTGCCCATAAAGATGCCACCAGAAATTCCAGGCATATGTTTTGACTGAGTTTCAAGTATATTGGCATAAATTCCTTCCTGGAATACATTCCTCTCTGAGATAGATTGAGCTGGTTTGTGCAAGGAGAAGTAAACATAGTTCAAAGGTAATGGTTGCAAGCATAAAGAGAGCTGAGGCTCAGGAATTTATGGCTCCTGATGCCAAATTTCTTTTCTACAGTTATCAGTGTGCAGTTGCTTCAAGATTGCAGGCTCCACTCATTTTTGTTTATTTATTTATTTATTTATTTATTTTTGCTTTTTGGGCCACTCCCGGTGACGCTCAGGGGTTACTCCTGACTATGCACTCAGACATCGCTCCTGGCTTGAGGAACCACATGGAACACCAGGGGATGGAACCAAGGTCCATCGTAGATTAGTTTGTGCAAGGCAAACTACTGCTTGCACCACTGTTCCGGCCTTGCACCCATTTTTGTTTATATAGGCAACTCAGCCTATTGTTGCTGTGACCTAGACACCAAAAAATTCATGGACAGAAACAATGGACACAGCACATTTGCTCTGGAGGATTTTAGGATCTCTTGTAGAGGAAAGACAACTAAACTGATATCATTTGCACACATTTTCTGTTCTGGAGGAAGCAATGGGTCATATTGGCAGCTTAATTCCAAAGTTCAAGAAGATTAGGGATGAACTATTGCTTTCTGCCTTCTATCTGGGTACTTTATTTGCAGCCATGTGTGTGGTTCATTCTAATGCTTCTGTCAGTTCTTTACCAACTGCACTACAGCAGAGAAGTGGGGGAAATTCTTGGATTTGCAACATCTGGAGATCTGAGAATCTGTGAGAAATACAGAATCTCTGGAACCCTACTCTAACCATTCTATCTGAATTGAATTCTTCTGGAAATCTGCTTTTGAGAGGGATTTGGGGGCCACACAGAGCTAACAGTTTACTGAGACAAGAGCAAGCCCTAAGGTGCTCATGCTTATTTCTGCCTCTCTATGTTCAGAGATCACCCCTGGAAAACAAGGGAAATCATATTAGAGATCAAACCTAGGTGGGCTATGTGCAAGGCAACTGCCCTATCCAATACACTAATGCTTTAGCCTAAAATCTTTATTTTAAGCAGACCCTCAGCTAGTCATTATGCAAATAGGTTTTTGCTGTGATCTGCTCTATTTCAAGGTGTAGGGAGAGATGAGTGAGCCTCTGTCATCAGCACAGAAGGAAATTACATACCATGGTTTTCTATAGAGTATACCTCAAATGTGTGATGTAAAGTCACAGCACAACTTATATTATGGGAATATAATTAGAGCTTCTAATTTCCATCTTTAGTTATTGTTTCTGGGGGCAGCCATAATAATGATGAACACAAGAAACATATTTCATGTAGGACTCTAACAAGAGAGTAAGTTCTCATATCAAATAGAATAAACTCCTTGGCTTTGCCCCAAGATCCATGGAGGAAGCCAACCCCAAGTGGTAGAAAATGCAACTACCCATACAAATAAGGTACATTGTTTCTGAGAAAAGAGTTCCACTGACAAATAATATAAAATAACAGAAATATAGGCATAGTCAACTGAACTCAAGTATAATAGACTACTAATTCTTAAAAGTCCTACCAATAAAAATATAGATGGTATAAAGTATTGTTGTTTCTCTACATAGCCAACAAAATTCTAAAGAGAGTAGAAGTTTTTAACCTTTAAACAAGCAAAATTGAAAACAAAACAAAACTTCTTGGGTTGTTGATAGAAAAAAATGTTCTCATATACTTTCTATCAGTCTTATGTAGATATCAAGAGAAATAAATAAAAACCATGCCAGCTAATTTGGACATCTGATTCACATTACATAAAAATATATAGATGTAGCAATGTATGTATACTATAATAATTTTTATAAAACAAATAGAAACAAAGGCAATATATTTATTTCTGATCTCCATATTCATATTTCACCCTCTCCACCCTGTTGTATACTCTGGCAAACTGCTTTGTATGGTCCAGACTCCTGGATTGGCTTCATGAGCCTGTGTGCAGCAGACCAGTCTTAGGCTCTGACAATTAGAGGTTGATGATGGCTGCCTGAGTCTCTTAAGGCTACTCCTCCCTTTTTTTTGGATGTTCTTTATTTTCTGGCAACTACTCCCTCTTTTCTTTCCTTTAATCGTAGGGATGTTAATAGCCCTACTGTATAGCTTTAGTCCTTCTTTAAAGCTTTATTCACACTCTTATAAATAATTCCATGATTAAATTCCCTTGAAGTGATCTTTTTTGAAAGTTGAAACCCTGGCTAATGCAATTTTCATGTCTCCATTTTAATATATATATGTATATGTTTATGTACTATTATAAAAACAGGGGAATCTAGAAGAAATTATACTATTGGAATGAGAGAAGTTGAACAGATGGGAATAATGAGGTGAGAATAATACTAAGTAAAATAAAAAGGAGAAGTGAGAATAAGGAAAAAATTTTTTAAAAATGTGCCAAGTTAAACCAAGTCCCCAAAATATGTAAAGCTTTCAACATGATCATTGAATATATACATGTATGTCTATATATAAAATATTTATTATATATTTACAAAATTTTCAATTTTTTAAAGCTAATGTGATGTTATGACAAAAGGGGACTAAATGATACAGATTTCTTGGCTCATAGAGTTATAGAAGTAAAATGAGATGGTGGGTATCTGGTCTCTAACACAGACTGCAATACTCCTGAGAAAAAGCAGATTGTCCAAGCAGATGGCAAGGTTTTTAAGCAAATGAAAGGGCTTATTGAGATCAAGAATTATTGTCTTAGAGCCGGAAATTATCCAAAAGGAACATGTATACACACACACACACACACACACACCAACATCACCATTGCTATCACCATCACCATTACTATCACCATTACCATCCCCACCATATCCACCACCACCACGTTTTTAGACCTTCTTAACTGAAGGAGTGTAAGAAGTCAAAATCCATAGTTGAGAAAATAACTCAGTCATGGTGGGAGAGTTTTGTATTTTTAGGATGAGAACAAAGAAGCATACATTTGGCTAAATCATGCTACACTTTATGCAGTGATGAAAGGAAGGCATGATGAGATGGGACACCCAGGATATGAGAGAATGGATGACTTGGCTTAAGACCAGTTCTATTAGCCAAGAATGACAGGACATATTAAGCAGAGGTATCAGAACTCTGAGAAGTGTATAAAGCACAAAGGCAGAGTAAAGAGGACAGCAAAACTAATGAAGCCAATGGCTCGTGCTTCGAGGAAGGCCCAAGGCTCTCTCTCTGGAATTAGACTCAGTAATCAATGTGAATCAGAAATACTTTCCTGGTAAAGTAATCATATCATTATGGCCAGGGAAGAGGCTTGCATATTATGGACCATATTTTAAGCAATTATATAGATTTTGATTAAGATATTCAGTGGTCTGAGGGTCAACTCTGAATCTATATCAGAGAAAAAAGGAGAGGCTTGACTGCTAGCAGAACACTCGTCCATTTATCCCATCAGAAGTCTTGAAGAAATATTTTATCTTCTGTACATAAGACATTTTATCTTATGAACATACACTATGAAAGAAAGTAGGTGTCATGCCTTTAACTCATTTAACAAAAAAAAGTTATTTTAGTATCTTATCCACCAAACTTTGCTGTCAAAGTTTTGCTGCCAAATAAATGCTTTAATATTGGTGTCCTAGTTCAACAACCAACAGTCAGACTTATAGATGATTGGCCTCAAACTCTTTATTTTAAGGTAACTTAATAAAGGTGCTAAAATTATCATAATATTTTCGAAGATCACTCTAATACTATATAAATCACATGCTTTATGTGACCCCACATGTAAGAAGCATAAAGGAATTCATATAAAATATATCATATAAAATCAGGAAGTTTTATCATGAAGCAATTAAAGCAGTTATTAATTACAGAAAACTTCTCTGCCGCTCAAACATACACACATACTTGGCATTTATCCCCCTAAAAAACCCAGAGTCTTCTACCTAAATTTGGAACCAGGGAAATGACTATGTTTCTCAAACTAAAGTGACAATAAAGATATGTGTCAGTAGATTATTGAAATAAAAAGGCATGGCTCCTCAAACTCTATCTTCATTTTCTACAATCTTAGTACCCTAATTACATATATGTCCATGGTCCCAACTGGTATCACAATGACAGAACCCATCCCAAACAGTCCTCATTGCCAGATGTCGAGTTAGGAGAAAATATACTTATCCTGCTATAAGGATGGTTAACAATTGTGTCATAAGTTTGGACTGACCACTGAAAGAGCCATCAGTTGGAGTGACAGCCTTTCACTTCTGGAGAAAGTATAAAAAAGGCTCAAACAAGGAAATAGACACGACTTCCTGGAGCCAGGGAGGAAGAAACTGTTTACACTTTGACAAGCCTTCAGGGCCTGAGCCTGATGCAGAGGTGAGTAACCAGCCACTGAATGACATTGCAATGGTTAGACAAAAAGAGACCCTGATGGTGAAACCAGGGCATGCAGGCCAAAATTTGGCCATTGTTGGTATCCCTGTTTAAACTATTTAACCTAATTCAAAATTAAAATCTTCCTGCATGGCTGAATGTGACTGAGATTGTTATTAGAGACCAACCATCCTACCCTAGTTTTTATGGATAAAATTTGTCAAATATTATCATCCTTACTGAATCCATTAGCAACTGGATAGGTATCTAAACAAGCTAAATATATTTAGGAAGACCCCAGACTGTGAATAATATGAAGAAATACTTATTCTTTGCCCATATCCAGCCTTCTACTTTGTCACCTTGGTTTGGTGTTAATCTAGATTCATACCATATCAGAACAGAGTTTTCAAACATATAAGTAGTATACGGAGAAATCTAAATGATTTACTTAGGTTTTCTATTATATAGATTTCTCCTCTTTAGAAAGTAGGGAAATTTAGTACCTATCTCATAGAAATGTAATATGAAATAAAATGATATGGAATGGAGTATATGACATGGAATAAAATAATTAATGGTGATTAATCCATATAGCAAGCACTACTGAAATGATTTTACTATTATACCTATTGAATGGTACTATAAAGAGCTTAAATATTCTGTATCTCATTCATTTAAAAGTTTTAAGGTATCTTGATTCTCTGGTCAGTCACTATGTTAAACAAGCTTTCTAGAATCTGTCTTCTTTGTTTCTGGCTCAGCATCTCTCTTTCTTTCACACATGGTCATAAGATTTTATTATTTACTAAAATATAAATTCATTTTTTTTTACATTTCACCACTATCATATTTCCAGAGGTCAAATTTCAGATACTGTGAAAGATGCTAGAGATATAAAGAAAGATAAAGCATAACCCTGCCTTCATGAGTTAATTAGCAAGTGACTATACTGAGAAATTTAACCAATGTTATACCAAGTGCTGTAGTGGAGCACAGAGATGCTAATGTTAAGTGTCCAGAGCAGGCACACCTGCATGAAGGGGAGAGTCTTAGAGAGCAGAAGCTGGAATACACTGTTGAGGTATGGGCAGATACTTCCTGAACACAATGCAGAGGATGCCATTCTTTTGGTTAGACAATGTGACTGACATATTTGCTATATCAAAGGTCCCAAGCTTTTAGAACACTGAGAATTAGCAAATAGCTCTAATACTATAGAGTATATCTCCCAGAAGAGGCCAAAGATCAAAACAGCAGGGATAGTGTCAAGAGATGAGGTTGAAAGAAATTCTAGTTCCCATCCACTAAGGCCTCATGTGGTGCTAAAGACCAAGCTAAAACTTGGCTATCCTTTGATGAAGGCTTGTGGAGGGATTTTTGAGGCAGTATGTACAACTGCAGAACAGGAAATAGACTGGGGTGTGTGGAGGTATCACCCTGCAGGCTCTTTGAGCAGCAACTTGGTTGGTTCTTGTTTATTTTTAATTGTTATGCTTTGGATTTAGAAAATACACTGGAAGATGCTTGAGGAGTACTCCCAGCTTTGTGCTCACTAGTGTTGCTGCAGGGATCATAAGATACCAGGGACACCCTGAGGCAAAGTAAGCATGTTAGTCTTTGTTTCTCTTCTTCACTGAGTTTTGAATCTCTGGGCTCACAAACAAAAACTTTCTAACAAGATGTTTATTTAAGGAACTCGGTGAGTAGGCATGGG
>PVKC010010501.1:0-25177 GCA_004027635.1 Crocidura indochinensis | reverse complement strand
TTATTGGCCTTTCTGCATGAGCTATAGCAGTTCAACATTTGATGCCTTAGTATCGAGTAGTGTCTTTCTAGTAATATCACAGAAAATCTAATTGGAAAGTTACATAGTAATATACCCATCTCAGTGAACTTCACAAGTAGCACAGAAGTTAAACTAGCACCATACCACATCCCAGTAAATGTTTAGATTCTGACTTTAGTAATACGATGGAGAGATATAAGACATTTCAAATGGATCTGTGTTGATCTAATATTTGATCATTTCATTTGCCTTTGTATTGTTAAAAAGCAATATGAAATACATTTGTTTTTGTATGGAGGCAGACTATTATGGTAGGTAGATGATTAAGATACTGGTAAAGAAATGAAATGATCAAAGTGGTGGTGGGATTGATGTTTGAATGCCTAAATGTTTTAATAACTAAACTTATTGTATTATGGGCAACTTGGTAAATCAGAGTGTTATAATAAAAATTAGGGAAAATATAAAGAAATATAAATAAATAATAATAATAAAGAAAAATAAATAAGAAAATAAAGAAATAAGTATCACAACATAGTTCCCATATGAATTCATACAAGCAAGAAAAGAGTGGAGTGATATATTTAAATTACCGAATGAAATATCTTCAATCTAGAATCAACTAATCAGAAAACCACTCATGCATATGTTAAGGAGATATTAGAAACATTCTCAGACAAAAAATATCTAAGGAAATTAGAATAGCTACACCAGCTCTCAATGAAGTATAGAAAGTTCCCTTAGATAAACCAAATAACCAATAGTAGAAGTAACAACCCTATAGTGGTAACACAACTCTTTATACCAATAACATTCCTGAAAGTTAATGGACTAAACTTTCCATCTAAAAGTCACAGAATGATGACATAGATCAGGAAACAATATCCATACATTTGCTGCTTACAGGAAACATATCTAAAATCTCAAATCAATACAGGATAAGAATAAAAAGTTTGTAAAATAATTATACAAGCCACTGGAAAATGAAACAAAACCCAACAAAACTGGGATCAGACTAAATGGCATTCAACCTAAAAAAATGTAATTAGAAACAAGAATGTACACTTTTGATTGGTCAAGGAAAGAATAACCAAGAAGTACTAACTCTAATACAAAATTAGTAAGGACTTTGCTCACACACCTAGAAAAAACACATGGAGATACGTAATAGTAGGGGAAGATTTCAACACTCATGTTCACCACTGGATAGACTCACTAGACAGACTATCAGTAAGATACAAGAACCCTAAATGAGGAACTAGAAAAACTGGGACTACGGATTTATACAGGGTTTTCCATCCTCTAACAGCTGCATAATCATCTTCTCTTGTGTACAAAGAAAATTCTTCAGGATAGATCAATTTATGACATACATCTAACTTACATAAATTCAAAACCCAAGAATCATACCAAGCATGCTATCAGAATATAAAGACACAGCGATAAAAATTGATCAAAATGAATTTGAGGAGAAACTGTAACACCTGGATACTTAGGAAAATGCTGCTTAATAACATCTAAGTCAAATAGGAAATAAAGAAATGAAAAGATTCCCAGAGAGTAATAATGATGAAGAAACATGTCACCAAAATATGTGAGCCATAACAAAAGTTGTAACTAGTGGGAGGTTCACAGCAATCAAAACAGGCAAGTATAAAGAATGAAGAAAAAGGGGCCCGGGAGATAGCATGGAGGTAAGGCGTTTGCCTTTCATGCAAAAGGTCATCAGTGCGAATCTCGGTGCCCCATATGGTCCCCCGTGCCTGCCAAGAGCAATTTCTGATCATGGAGCCAGGAGTAACCCCTGAGCGCTGCCGGGAGTGACCCCCCCCCCAAAAAAAAAGAATGAAGAAAAAGGTGAAGTCAACAGTCTAAATACGCACCTGTAGAATCAAAAAAAGGACCTAAACTAGTAGAGAAAGAAATAAAAGCCAGAGCAGGTTTTTGTATATTAATTTTGTATCCTGACATTTTATTTTATATATCTTTTGCTTCTAGAAGCTATTTTGTATTATTTAGGATTTTTTAAATGTATCATGTCATTACAAACAATGAGATTTTGACTTCTTCCTTTCCTATCCGAATGCCCTTGCTATCTTTTCCTTACCTAATTGTTATGGTAAATAATTCTAGTATTATATTAAATATAAATGACAAAAATGGGCAACCTTGTCTTGTGCTAGATTTTAGAATAAAAGTTTTGGGGTTTTTTTCAATTGAATATAATGTTCACTTTGGACTTGTAGTAATGGCTTTGACTATATTGAGGAAAGTTCCTTCAATTCTCATCTTGTTGAAACTCTATCATGAATGGGTGCTGGATCTTATCAAATGCTTTCTCTGTATCTATTGCTATGACCATATAATTTTTATTTTTACTTTTATTTATATGATATATTATGTTTACCTAATTGCTTATGTTATACCATCCTTGAATCTCAGGGATGAATCCTACTTGGTCATGTGTATGGCATGTTTGATGAATTGTTGAATTCTATTTGCTAGTATTTTGTTGAGCATTTTTTAATCTGTTTCTTTTTTGTGACATCACTCATCTCTGTTTTTGTTGTTATGGTGTTGTTGGCTTCATAGAAACTGGGAGGAACTGTTTTTTTTTTTTTTTTTTAATGTCCCGAAAGAGCCTGAAAAGGATTGACAATGGGTCCTCCTTACGGGTTGAAAAAATTAACTAATGAAACCAACTGAGCCTGGGCTTTTGTATTTTGGAAAACAAATTCTTACTATTTTCAATTTCTCTATAGTTATAAATCTGTTCAGGTATTCCACATCATCCTGGCTAAAACTTGGAAAAATATAGGAGTCAAAAATTTTTTCGAGGATAGGTTCTCTCATTACATGGCATAAAAATTCTCAAAGTAATCTCATATGACCTTTGAAATTTTATATTATCTGTTCTGACAGTCCCATTTTATTTCTACTTTTCATTAGACAAAAATACATAGTATTTCTACATACAGATAATAAAAGAGAAGAAAGACATATGAAAAACACAGTAAGATTCACTATTGTACCTCAGAAAATTAAATTTGACATAATTGACTTTGTAGTCAATTAAAGAGATTAAAAACCTACTGAATAAAATAACAAAATGCTGCTTCAAGAAATAAAAAGGAAACAAGAAAATGGAAACACATAAACTGTTCATGGATTGGGAGAATTAACATCATTAAAATGGCAATAATTTCTAAGCTACTACTGATGAAATACAATCTCTATAAGGATACCTGGGATATTTTTCAAAGAAATCAATCAAGCACTTGTGATATTAATAATTTATTTATATAATAATAGCAGAAATCAATGATATAAAAATAAGAAAGAATGTAAAAGAGTGAAAGAAACAAGGACCTGCTTCTTAAGAAAAACAAAAGAAAAAGAATAAAAACAAACAATCTGTTGGTAAAGATTTGATGAGAAAGGAAATCTTCATTGCTGTTAAGAATACTGACTGATTCAACCGCTATGGAAAACAGCATGGAGGTTTTTCACTAAACTCAAAATTGAGCAACCATATTACCTAGAAATCCCTCTTTCGGGTATCTACCCTCAGGACAGAAAAGCATTCACCTAAAAGGATGCATACACAGCTAATTTTTGCAATTCTCAGTACAATAGCTAAGACCTGGAATCAATCTTGATGCTCAACAACAGATGATTGGATCATAAATATGTGGTTCATATATACAATTCAATAGCACATAACTGTTTTGTTTTTTGTTTTTGATTTTTGAGTCACACCCGGCAGCACTCAGAGGTTATTTCTTGCTCTGTGTTCAGAAACCACTCTTATATAGGAAGCTGGAATTCAAACCACCGTCCCTCCTGAATCAGCTGAGTGCAAGGCAAATGCCCTACTACTGTGCTATGTCTCTGGTCCCTGAATACTACATAGCTTTAAGGAATGACGTGATCATGCAATTTTTTTATCAGCAAGGATGGAACTAGAAGATATTATGTTAAATGAAGTAAGCAAGAAGAAGAGGGATAATTACAGAATGATATCACTTATATGTGGTATTTAGAATAATTGCACAAAGCAACACAATAGTCTAAATAGTCTAATTTGCACAAATCTAAGTGTGCAGAGAGGAAAAGAGAGAAAGAGAGAGAGAAACAGACAGACAGACTAAATAACTGACTGACTTCCTTTTACCTCCACCCCCAGTCATGCTATTATCTATTCTGACTGCGTAGTTTATGATGGGCAATAAAACTCAGCTAGTGCTCAGACTTTTACTCCCATTGTATCACTATTATTTAGATTTTTAATATATTTTAATACATTTATATATTTTTAAATATTAAATATTTTATATATTTTTATATTATATATAATATGAATATATTACATATTTTATATATTTATATATGGTTTTTTGTTTGTTTTTATTTATTTTTTGGACCACACCTAGTGGTGCTCAGGGAAAAGCTCCTGGCAGGCTCAGGGAACTATATGGGATGCTGGGGATTGAACCTATGTCCATTCTGGGTCAGCTGCATGCAAGGCAAATGCCCCACTGCTATGTTATTGTTCTGGCCCTGATTTTTTTATATTTTAATTTTATTTGGAGAGACTGTGATTTTAAATGACATGATTTAGTGATATGGTTTAGTTCATACAATTACACTTTCCAACACTACACTTTCCACCCCATCAGAGTATCTACTTTCCTCCAACATTGCCTCCCCTCACTCTCCAGACCCTTATCATGGTAAGGTAAGTGTAGTTCTGTAGACCAGTTATCTTGTTCTGCTGTCTTTGACCATCTGTTAGATCCTTACAACTTTTCTTTATGTTCCCTATAGGACTAAGATCATTCTGTATTTGTCCTTCTTTTGACTAAATTCACTTAGCATAATAAAATCCTTCCTACCACATGCAGTGACAAATCCATGATTTTATTCATTCTTAAAAGCTTAGTAGTACTACATTTTGCATATATATAAATATATACATATGTGTATGTGTATGTGTGTGTGTGTGTGTGTGTGTGTGTGTAGTTTCTTATCTGCTCATCTGTTCTTGGACACTCAGCTTGTTTCTAGCATATATCTCAGTCTGTCAAAACAATTGAACCCACTGTCTCTCTTTCCAGCTTCATAGATGTCACAGTTAAAACATTAGCCCTTTAAAATTTTTGATTAATTCATTTAATTGCTGTAAATTTCAAAGATATTTGGATTGAGTTTCCAGGCATACAATATTTCAACACCAACTCTTCATCAATGTCCAGTACTTTCCACCAATGTCTAAGTTTCTCCGCCTCTTTCATGCCTTTGAGACAGGTACTTTTCTCTCTATTATTACCGTAGTGTTCCCTTCCCTAACTGATTGCTCACCTGCTCTGCCCTCCAACCCCAGTGACAAGCTTCTTTCTAAAAACCAGTTCTCTTGCTCTTCGTTTTTATTGTCTTTGAGCATTTAATACTCTTCTGGGAAGTTTCTCTAGAAACTTCTGAGTGTGTTTCTTTCCCTCTGACTGATTTCACTAAACATAATGCTCTCTAGATTTATCCACATAGCAACAAATTGCATGTCTTAAACTTTTTTTTATTTAGATTCTTAAATAGAATTTGTTTTCCCTGTGCTCCAAAATTTCTTGAGCACAGGGAACATTTTCTTCTTTATGGCTAAAAACAGTAATTCTAAGCTTAACTTTGGGATAAAATTGGTTTATGAAATATACCAAGACTGTACAGTATGCATCCAGATTATGCTGTGTGAAGCAGAGGCCAGGACTTTACTTCAATTAAAATGGATACTCTTCAAAGAACTCACACCTACATTTTCTTTACATGTGTGGGACCCAAACTGAGCCTAAGCAGAATGACCCAAATAAACCTGTACTGAGGAACACAAAAATAAAATGACTATAAGCAAGAGGGAAATGTATTCGCAAAGAAACTATGAGACTAACAGACTTTTTGTTTTGCATAAAACATACATGCATACTCCTTTTTTCTAACCTTTTCTTGTCTATTCATTCTCTGACTTCACAGAGCATGCCAGGTTCCCAAGTTAGCAGCCTAGAACCCAGCAATAAGGCTCTAGGAGGAAAACTTGAAGCTGCCTGCTGTCAATTTGGAACCAAATTGCTACATTTTTATATCTCGCAGAACCAAATTATTATGGATAGTACTTATTAAAGACATTTAAGCCAGTTCTAAATATTTCCCATTTTTAGATATTCACAATCAAGTATCATCACATTTAGGAAGAAACCTTTTCTCCATTTCCTTGTTTCAGGTTTACCATGAACCAGTGATATTTTCACACTTAAAGCTATCTGACTCCAACATTAATTTGACAAAATTGACAAGGAATTGAGTTATCTTAACAGTGTAATGCAATCACAAAATTAATAATATTGTCTAAAGAGGATGACCACAATAATTTACAACATTTTTCGCCCAGTTCTTCATTCTTAGTGTAAGATGACACTCAGCTATTAACAAAGATATTCCCCTTTCTCCTTCTGCCAAATGTCCTTTGATATGCAAAAGTCCACTTGTATTATTCTGTCCTGCCCCATCATGGTGAACTTTGTTCTGTGATTATAGACAATACATTTATACATTTTCATGGGGGTCTAAAGAGGACGGGAGAGAAAATTCCAATCCTTAATCATTGATAGGATCAATTCACAACATTTTCAGTCACATACTCCATTCAGCTTGAATTAGATTTTAAACATGCCAATTATTTTCTTTCCAGCCATTTTCCACCATCGGAATGCAGTCAGGCCAGTACTTGACACCCAGCTCTCAAGACTTCCTTCCATGATGTCTTGATTCCACCTTCCCTCTCTCTATATACACGTGCAGAAAATCTCAATTGATCTTTCTCTACTCCCCACTTAGGAATGGGAGAAAAACAGTTTAAGATTGATTGAAAAGACTGGACTTCTCTGGGACAAATTAAAATCCTGTTGTCTGTTTGAGAATTGTCTGGTGTTTATGACTCCTTTCTGCTGCTCCCTGGCCTATCTCTGGGAAAGCAATTAATTCCAATTAATTGCAAATCAAGCTGTAAAAGGACATACCCAAGACTCAAACATGGCACGCATATAACAAAAATTTTGCTGAACTCAAATCAAATTCCACCATCCCCAAGAGGGAAGTAGTCTCCTTAGAATTTCTCTCCATCTTCTGACCAGACAAAAGAGTGGTACAGAGAAAACACAGCATGATAGACACAAAGACAGAGAGACACAGAGTGACTGAAACCACCAGGGGGACTCAAACCCAAGAATTATCCTTGGTGGTAATGCTAGCATATCACTTAGTGGGAATCAAGCCATGTGATACCTAGTGGTACTTGAATTTATGTTGATGTCATCCCGCTGGTGATGATGGCCAAATCTTCCTTCCTTGGTGGGGTGAGAGGTGTGTTCTGGGCAACTTCTGGCTTTGGGGAGCAATACTGCATCTGGCTCTTCCTGAAGAGCTCTGTTGCCTTTAGGCCTTCACCTACCTTGAGGAGTATCCGAGTCATGTGTACAGAACCTAGGCAGTTATATTGGCGACTGAGTCATCTTCATTTGATCCCAGATGAGCCCCCAGATGTTAAGGTCTGGAGTCAAAGGATCAAACTCCACAAGGGGAACAATTGAGATATTTCAATATGCAACTCGCACCACTGGATACCTCATAATATTACAATTCCATCCATGTTTTTCTAAGTTTGTGAACAAAACCTTAAAAACTTTGCTTACCCAACATTTGGTATCTTAAGTAGTGTTAGTACTTTTGTCTATTTTTCCCTTGTCAATAAATATGTCCATCCGTGTTTCTAATAATTTTATTGAGATTAAATGTTGCCAGTTCTTTCTTTCTTTTTTTTTCTTTTTGGTTTTTGGGCCACACCCAGTGATGCTCAGGGGTTACTCCTGGCTATGTGCTCGGAAGTCGCTCCTGGCTTGGGGGGGCCATATGGGAAACCGGGAGATCTAACCGCGGT
Source organism: Crocidura indochinensis (assembly GCA_004027635.1). Lineage (NCBI taxonomy): Eukaryota > Metazoa > Chordata > Mammalia > Eulipotyphla > Soricidae > Crocidura > Crocidura indochinensis. Next base: position 17,175 of record PVKC010010501.1, on the reverse strand, counting down.
CCGTCCTAGGCCAGCGCAGGCAAGGCAGGCACCTTACCTCCAGCGCCACTGCCCGGCGCCAGTTCTTTTTTGAGAATGTTTTTATTCCTTTCTCTGACATAAATGAGAGGTTTGCAGGGTAGTGCTAGGTTAAACTCTTATTTTTTGTTCCAGTAATTTAAATAAGTTATTCCACTATTTTCTTGCTTGGACTGTTTCATATGGGATATTTGATGTAATTATTTGTCCATTCTTTTATATTTAAGGATTTCTTCTCCCTTGTTGCTTTAAAAATTCTGACTCTCTTTGGTTTTTGTCTTTTTGTTTGTTTGTTTGTTTTTGGGTCATATCCGGCAGCGCTCAGGGGTTACTCCTGGCTCTAAGCTCAGAAATCGCTCCTGGCAGGCTTGAAGGACCATAAGAAATGCCAGGATTTGAACGTCCTTCTACATGCAAGGCAAAGGTTTTTGTCATTTTGATCACTATAAATCTTAGAATTCTATACAAGTCTATTTTGTTTTGTACTTTTGAATTTGCATAGATGAGTATTTTCAGAGTGTGGTGAAGTTCAGTGCTATTATCTTCCATTACTTGTTCTTTAATTTTCCCTCACCTTCTGGTATCCCTATGATTAAGATATTATTCCTCTTGTTTTTGTTCATTAAGTACTTTACATTTCTTTGATCACCTTATCTCTCTTTTCCTTTTGACTTCTTTAGCAGTGCTGGCCTTTAATTTGTCTTCAAGTTTGCTATATTTTTCTTCCCCTGTTTAATTTTTCTATCATGGTTTGCTAGCATGTTATTTAGCTTCTTCAATTCTAATTGTGTAGGATTCTCTCATCTTCTGAAAGAGTTCTTTGGGTTGGTTGATTTTCTCTTCCTTTAATTGCTTCATTTTGCTCTCTAGGCCTTCATCGAGTTCTCTAACCAAAGCATTTTGTAAAGGAGCTGGAGAGATAGCATGGAGGTAAGGCATCTGCCTTGCATACAGGAGGTCTGCGGTTCGAATCCCAGCATCCCATATGGTCCCCCGAGCCTGCCAGGAGAGATTTCTGAGCTTAGAGCCAGGAATAACTCCTGAGAGCTGCTGGGTGTGACCCAAAAAATAAAATAAAAAAAAAAGCATTGCTTGTGGGTCCTTATCAATCAGGCTGAAGTGTTTTGCTAAGCTTTCAGATTTACCTCGGTTTCTTTACCTATCCACAACTGCAGCTGACCTCCATAATTAACCCATTAATCTTTACATTTTGTGACATTTAATGGTGGAGTTTCAGTTTTCCTGTTACTTGAGGAGTGATCTGTTGAATTGTTTTTGCCAGAAGGTGAGTAATAATACATCTGCCATGCAGGTTATTTTTCTAACCATGCAGGATTATTTGAGTATACTAACAGAACTGTTGATTAATTACTCTGTTGGGTTTACTAAGATTTGAAGTTGTACACTGTCTGAGAGAAAGAAGTGCTACTTCCCACTTGTTCAGAAATCAGAGATATATTGGAGATATATAATGTAACATATACATTTTAGATATAACTAAAATTTAAACATGCTATAATCTCATGCTTTTTTTTGAATAATAAAGTAGAAAGACATTAGAACTGATTACTTTTTGGTACAGAGATTTCAGTTCACAGTGTGACATAGCTAAAGGTTGTGGGGGTTTCCACATTGGTAGCAGGAGCATGCAGTTTCAGCTCCCAGAGGACAGGTCCCAACCCATTTATCATAAATTCTAAATATACTATTGAGTAAAAGAAATAAAAGCAAATTTTACCTCGAATATTATACAATATACATAACTTCCAAGGTAGAAGTGAGATTCTGGTGGTGGTGCAGAGAACTGTGTTGGTTTCATAAAGGGAGCCAAGGATCAGGGGTGAATGGATATTGTCTGATACTCTGAAGTCTAAGCGGAGTCACTATGATAAATGTTCAGGTTAAAGGGCCCCACTGCAATATAAAATTTATGAGTTCCTATTCATATTAGATTAGACCATGTTTTCATACATAAGAAAACCTCAAAACACTTCAGAAAGAAATTGAAGATCTAAGGAAATGGAAGAACATTCCATGCTCATGTCCTCAAAGAATAAATATCACCAAAATGAACACCTTACCTAAATTAATATATAGATTCAATGTGAACTCTTTTCAAATTCAGAAAACATTCTTAAGGACTTAGAACAATGAATGGTTCTATGGAACCATCCAACCAGCTGTCAACAAGCCTCCAAATTGAAAAAAGAGTTTTCTAGCCTACCTTGCCTCAGCCTGAAAAGAAGCTGCCACCACCAATGCTGCTGATTTGCCCCCAGCAGCCTCTTCTCTCCCACCTCCCTTCACTGTGGACTGTTGCTCACAACCAAATTCAGTTTTTGAGAATACCCAATTCTAGGACATTTCCTGATATGTGACTGCTGGAAGCCACTTTTCAGACTCCACAAGATTATGTTGCAGGCTGAAGCTGTGCTCTGGACTTCATCTCCCCCCACAAACTATATCAAAAGATTTAAAGGGGATCTATATATATATATGTATATTTCTTTAGAAGTATTTTCTTAATAGGTATATCTTTATACCTATTTACAATAGCCAGAATCTGGACACAACCAAGATGTCCTTCAACAGATGAGTAGCTAAAGAAACTGTGGTACATATACATAATGGAATACTATGCAGCTGTCAGAAAAATGAAATCATGACATTTTCCTATGATGGATGGACATAAAAACTATTGTGCTGAGTGAAATAAGTCAGAGGGAGAGAGATAGACACAGAATAGTCTCACTCACCTGTGAATTTAATAAAAAAATAAAATATAGTATTGCAATAATGCCCAGATATATTAGAGATGAGGGTTGGAAGGACTGGCCCACAAAATGAAGCTTACTACAAAGAGTCGTGAGTGCAGTTAGAGAAATAACTACACTAACAACTATCATGACAATGGTAATGAATTAATGAAATTAAACATCTGTCTTGAATATAGGCAAGAGTTGGGGGGAGAGGGAGATGCGGAGCACTGTTGGTGGGAAGGTTGCACGGGTGAAGGGAGGTATTCATTTTTAATAACTGAAACCCAACTACAAACATGTTTCTTATCATGGTACTTACATAAAAACAAAAATAAATAAAAGCTTATATGAAAAATTTTTCATGTTTCTACACTGGCAATTTTTTTGGAAGAGGGTGGAGTGGTACTATCCAACAGGGATCAGTGCTTACTCCTGACTCTGTGATAAAGGATCACTTTTAGAAGTGTTTGGAGTGTCATATGTGGAAGAAGAAGAAGAAAAAGAAAATAAAGAAGACAGAAGAACCAAGAAGAAAGAAGGAGCAGAAAGAAGAAACAAGTAGAAAGAAAGAAGAAAGAATGAAGAAGAAAGAAGGAACAGAAAGAAGAAACAAGAAGAATGAGGAGGAAGGGATGGAGGAGAAGGATAAGGAAGAAGGAGGAGGAGGAGGAGACGAAGCAGGAGAAGGAGGAAGAGGCCAAGGACAAGGAATAGGAGGAGGACAAGGAGGAAGAAGAGAAGATGGAAGTGGAGGAGAAGGAGGTAGAGGTGGAGGAGGGGGAGGTGATAGTGGAGGAAGAGAAGGAGGAGAAGGAAGAGAAGGAGTAGAAAGAGGAAGAGGAGAAGGAAGAGGAGCAGAAGGAGGGGGAGGAAAAGGAGGAAATGAAGACGGAGAAGAAAGAGGAGGAGATGGAGGAGGAAAAGGAGGAGAAGGTTGTGCTAACCTAGGACGGACCGCGGTTCGATGCCCCGGTTCCCCACATGGTCCCCCGTGCCTGCCAGGAGCGACTTCTAAGCGAATAGCCAGGAGTAACCCCTGAGCGTCACTGGGTGTGGCCCAAAAACCAAAAAAAAAAAAAAAAAAAAGAAAAAAAGAAAAGGAGGAGAAGGGCTGGAGGGCCAGGAACCAATTGATCTCAATTGCATTGGTGGGGAAAAAATCAGAACAGTACTAAATATCCAAGCCAAAGTCACAACAATAGAATCAAGACACCTAAACCTTAAGAATCTATGGTCCTGTTATACTCTCAGGCCAGGGGACAAAGGGTAGTAGTATAGGATGCACTCGATTCATTGATGGAGGGGGGTTGACACTGCTGATGGGAGTGGCCCTGATCACTGTATATTATACAATTGAATTTCAATTATGAAGGACTTTGTAGATCACAATAATTTCAATAAAATTAAATTTAAAACTTAAGGTTGAGATTATAGTTTTCAATATAGCAAGTAAGAATTAACATTAAAATACTTACATTTGTATTTTATATTTCCATTGGACATTCTGAAGACTTTTTAGTATTAATGTTCTCCATACAGGATTTTATTAGGATAGAGTTATACGGAAAAATTACTGCTTTTTCTAAAATGCAAATTTAGCTCAGCATGAGTATTGAAATGGAAAATACTAGTTCAATATCGCTTGGCTCCATAAATTTTAGAATAGTATAAAGAAAAAGAAAAAACTCTAATCAACTGCACTTCAGGTGTGATAAATTATTATATTTATCTAAAGAAAACTTTGTTAATATATCAGAGCTCCTTTTTATAACACTATACCCAAATGTGGTGGCTTAAGATACAACATGTTTTTAGTATGATTTCTTTCAGTTCTGGGGACTGGCAAAGCACAGGGGGCAAAATATAAATATATTTATTGGACCCAATTCAAAGTGAGACTGTGTGGAGGTTTCTCCAAACCAATAAACAATTCTTTGACAGCAGTAGTGTATCCATGACTTCAACTTATTCATTAAATTCTGATATTCATTACTACAGTTGACATCCGAATTTTTTTGCAAATATAAAGACATTTCATTCTTTTATATGACTTCACAGCATAATATAATTTATATAGGCTGTCAAGATGAGCAATAAATTTTATTCAAGAAGGATGGACAGCAACTGTAGCACCCTGAGTTTTCTGCTTTCCCCGTGAAAGTTTCTGCTTTTGTTAATGGCATCCAATTTTTCTAAGTAAAGGCCTTGACTTCCTAAAACCTCTTCCTAAAGTTTTGGTGCCAACTACAAATACAGCTTCCCTATGCTTCTGAACAAAGAGCTGTAAATAAAGAATTCTGACAAACCTTCACCACCTCCTCAGGTTTCATTAATCTTCTACCGAAGCTCAAGAAACTTAGAAACCCCATTTGCTTAATATATATATATATATATATATATATATATATATATATATATATATATATATATATATATATATATATATATATATATATATATATATATATATATTCAGCAAGTCACATGGAAGAGATATGATAGCATGAACTGCAGGGTAGAAACTTGGTACCAACAAGCTTTCTCAAGGTGAGAAACCCCAAATTTTCACATTTTTAAACTGGAAGATATTTAGACTCTTCCATGGACCATTTGTTTTGGGGCCATGTCTGGTGATGCTCAGTGTTTACTCCTAGCTCTGAGCTCAGGGATTACTCATGTTGGGCCCAGAGAACCATATGTGGTACAGGAAGTATTGAACCTAGACAGGACATACATCCTATCAGCAGTATTATCTCTCTAAATCCTGGGCATTTTTTAAAATGGCAATTAAAATTAATTTTTGTTTTATTACACTCTTATTACCATATTAATATAACAAAAACACCTATTATATTTTAATACTTAGGTTATTCCAATGGATGGGATAGTAGGAACTTTATGCTGAATATGTTTTAAAAATCAAATGAACAAAAGGTGAAGAGATAATACAGCAGGTTGGGTGGACAGTTGTCTTCTAGGAGGCCAGCTGGGTTTAATTCCTGGCATTCCATATTGTCCCCCAAGCAATGCCAGGAATGGTCCCTGATCACAGAGCCAGAAGTAACCCCTGTGCAACACTTGGTGGGGCTCAAAACAAAAAGGAAAAAAAATCAAATCAATGAATATTTTGTATACATGATAACATCACAGCTATTCTCAGGGTCAGGCAAAGTTGGTCTTCTGGCTGGAGTATTCTTAAAGGTATTCTAACTTGTTCATGAATTTGGAAATGATGCTGAATGCCAAATAATAGGAACACTTTTGATCAGGGGTTTCTACTATTTTACCTCTACTTTACCTTCATGGTCATGGTTTGATTTTAGACTTCTTAGTTCTATCACTAAGCCACTCTACTCTATTTTCTGGTTGAGCTATATACTTTAGTTCCAGGATTTCTATTTGAAGGCTTTTCAAAAATATTTTTGCATGCTTTCTTTTTAAGTTTGTGTGCATTGATTTCATTAGTGAATATTATTAGCATTACAGATTTGAGGTTATCTTTGTCATACATATGCTGTGAAAATATTCTCTCTCAATTGCTGGGCTAACTTCTTGGTTTGTATAGGTTTTTCTGCTGTGCAAAATTTTAAATTTCATATAATCACATTTATTTATCCTTGCTTTTACTTCCTTGCCACTGGAGTTGAGTGTCCAAATACTTCTTTGATGTTGATATTTTGGGTTTTATTGCCAATATTTTTTTACTCTAAATCTTATAAGTTAATATCTAACACCGACATCTTCCATTCATTTGAGTTAATTTTTATATGTAATTAGATAATTATTCAAAATTTATAAAAATTTTATTCAAATTTTCTCAATAATATTTGTTGAAGAGGCTGTCTTTTATATTTGTATAGTTCTAATTTCTTATGTATGCATGTATTTTTGTGTTTTATAGATTCTATTCCATTCATCTATGTGTTTTATTATTATGCTTTAAGAACTATTATTTATTTTATAATACAGATTGAAGTCAGGAAACTTGAGGAAAGTTTCTTTTATTAAATATTGCCTTTGTTATTTAGTGTTGAATTTTATTTATACACCATAATTTTTTTTGGTTTTTCAGCCACACCCAGTGACGCTCAGGGGTTACTCCTGGCTATGTGCTCAGAAATTGCTCCTGACTTGGGGAACCATATGGGATGCTGGGAGATCAAACCGTGGTCTGCCCTAGGCTAGTGTATGCAAGGCAAATGCATTACTGCTTGCACCACTCCTCCAGCCCCGATTATAATTTTTGTACTACTTACTTGAAAATTGTCATTGTGAGGGAAAAAGTGATAGCACAGTAGGTAGGGCATTTGTCTTGCCTGCAGCTGCCTGGTTTATAACCTGGCATCTCATATGGTCCTTGGAGCCTGCTAGCATTAATTTTTGAGTGCAGAGCCAGGAGTATCCCCTGAGCACTACTGAGTGTAGCCCCAAAATAACCAAAAGAATGTCATTGATATTTTAATATGGGTCATGTTGAATTTTTAGATAGCTTAGAGACAAAATATACATGTTTAATAATATATTTACTTTCAGTTATAAACTTAGATTCTACTTTCATTACTTTATGTTCTCTACTTTCAAAAAAGTCAAATTTTGATGCACATGTCTTTCACCATTATTGATAAGTTTACTGCTTGGTGCTTTATCTTTTTAATACTATCTAAATAGTTTTTTCCATTTCTTTTTCCAATTCACACTTGTGATACATATATGCAATAAATTGATGTGATTATTTTCTGTATCTATCATTTTACTAATATTATTTCTAGTATATATTATCATATAATTACAAATAGCAATAGTTTTTCTTCTCCAATTTGAATATCCTCTATATCTTTCCTGGTGATCTTTTTCTGAGTAGGCATTCTCAAATGTCAAAAAAAGTATTGCTCAACTCACAACAGTTTCTAAAATGCTCTTTATACTATATCTCTTTGGATAAAATAAAACAAAAAGTTAGGGACTAGGATTTTGAAACCAAGAATGCCAGAAAATGTGATTGGAGTATATCACACATGTGTGACTCACACAAGCTTCAACAGATTAAATGTGACCACTATCCTTCAGCCTTTTACTGTTTGGGCACAAGCTGGGCTCACTTTACAAGTCAAAAAGATATCTAAACCATCTGTTTCTTGTCACACTTCTGAAAACCATAGAAAATCATAAAAGTTATCTGCTAGTTAATATTTTATTTGCCCATAGGAGGACCGGTATAGATATCCTATGTGAATAAAATGGGTAGCTAGAAATTTTAGATTGAAAACAATAGGCACTATTATTTGTGTTCAGCAGCATGTTTGAGAAGGGGTCAGTAGAAGCTCACTTAGAGTCTTTTTAAATTAAGCTGCTGATTGAGGATAGAAACACCCAGTACTTTTTGTCCTCTGGGAGATTCAGCTCGAGCAAAGCCATCCAAGGCTGAACCAGCAGCTTCTCTGTCTATTCCTCAACTGAATGAATGTGTTTCTGTTCTTAATTACATCCCTGGAGGCTGAGCATGTTGGTCTTCAAGCTAAAAGGCCAGAAAATTGAAAAATGGGAATTTTAATGAAAAGCAACCCAGCTTTCAAGTGGTACTTTTTCATAATGATAAGGGTCTGATGCATGCCCTTAACCTGTTAATAATTCCTGTCCATGTCCTAGTTTTTCAAATAATTTTAGGGGAGATTGCTGACAAAAATATATTCTGCAAAAGTAAAACTGAAACAGCATTAAGAAAATGTCTGATCAGCCTTTTTACCCTCCTTGACTTGGAGGTTGTAGGAAAGGATACTATTGGACAAAGGAGGCAAGCCTTGGAAGTTTCTGGTGCCTGATTTGTTTTTTTCATTTTGTTATAATGTAGTTATAATCTACCATTATTATTACTAGGGCATCTATTCTCTTAACTCCTTTAATTTTTTTACAAGGTTTTCTGTTTGCTTGTTTGTTTGTTTGTTTGTTTGTTTTGGAGCCACACCTGGTGACCTCAGGGGTTACTTCTGGCTATGTGCTCAGAAATCGCCCCTGACTTGGAGGACCAGATGGGAAGCCGAGGACAGTATACTGAGCTATAAACTTCTTTTAATGGTGCACTGAGATAATATGAGTGGGATTCTTGTTGTAAAATGTCTATCCCACCCTAAACCCATATCTCATTCTTAATTTTAATCAGGTATCTAAAAACAAAGCAAAACAAAAATACAGTGATTAAGTTTATCTCTTTGACCAAATGCTACCACAGCTCACAAACTTTTAACCATGCCTTTTGATTTCATCTTCATCACTTCAGTATTGCATTAATACCCTCTCACTCTCAAATCTAATTATCCTTGACATCTAATATAGTTCCAAATTCTGTACCACCCCTCTAGACCATCCTTAGTAAGAATCATGTTAGCCAGAATTTCCTCCTTATACCTCTTAGTAAATTTCTATCCAGCTATCCTTTAGTTTGCTCCTTTGTCTATGATATGGACAGAGATTAACCTAATTCCACCACACTGTAAAACCCTCATTTCACACCCATCTTGGTAGGTAACATTAAATAAAGTCTGCCTATAGGTCATAACATGACTTTTTTAAAATTAAAAACATCATTATTTTTACTTAACTGTAGACTTTCTTGTTTGTTTTTTTGTGCAAAACAAATAAAAAGATTACACCATACAAACAAAAAGATTTTGTGTTTAGGGCTTATTTCTGACTCTGTGCTCAGGAATCACTTCAAGTGGAGCTAAAGGAATTTAATGGGGTGCCAGCCTACTATAAAAGTGTTCTACTTGCTTCACTATGGCATTAGACGAAAAAGAATAATTTTTGAAACCCTTTGGACCATCTAATTCAATAGTCTATGTTAAAATATATGAAAACTGGCATTTAGAGTATGACAGTCCAATTCAAGTTTGTCTATTTTCTTCGATGAGATATTTTGTTTGGAAAACAAATCTAAATGTCAAACACAGGAAAATAATTTAAAAGCAATAAAATAACAACTAGAATTTCAAAAAGGTATTTACTTTTTTCAAGTATAGTTCTGTAAGTGATAGGCCAAACAATTTAAGATCTATATTTGTGGGGCCCGGGAGATAGCATGGATTAAGGCGTTTGCCTTTCATGCAAAAGGTCATCGGTTCGAATCCCGGTGCCCCATATGGTCCCCCATGCCTGCCAGGAGCAATTTCTGAGCATGGAGCCAGGAGTAACCCCTGAGCACTGCTGGGTGTGACCCAAAAACCAAAAAAAAAAAATATTTGCTAACCACATGCATTATTCTCATTTCACAGAGGTGAAGACATAAGCATAAAGTTAGAAGCAAGCATTCTATTTTGCTCTAATCTAGGACACAAGTCCACTCCTATAGAAAGTTTCCAGAATTAGGATTGGCAGCTCCTGTAGCAAAAGCTGAATTTGGAAGAATCCTAATCAGAGCCCTCAGTGCATAAGTTCTGCTTAAACTCAGAATTAACTAGCAACCCAACAGTAGCTCATAATTGATGAGGTCTGTCAACCAGTACATTATCCCACTGCAAATGGGTTTGCCTCAGAAAGGTTGATTTATTTGTGGTTTATGGCTTATTTTATGGTGAACAAAATCAATAAAGAAGTTCATTTTTACATTTTAAATGTATGATGCAAAATCAAGGCATTATCGAATGTGAGATTTATGTTCTCTGTTTCTAAAGGTAAATGTGTAAAACAAAGCTAAACTTGGACAACCCAAAGGCTTGTTTTCACATCAGGTTAGTCTCCTTTAAGAGAATATTATTTTAAGATAATGTATTTATTAAGAGAATTATTTTAAGAGAATTTATTTATTAAGAGAATATATTATTCTCCTTTAAGAAAACTGAAAGATAATACAGGAGTTAGACACTTGCCTTGCACACAAACCAGTGCCAGTTTGTTTGGGGTTGAAACCTGGTTGTGCTCAGTGATCACTTCTGATAAACTTGGGGGATCATATAGGGTACCAGTGATTAAACCTGATTGACTGACTGCAAGGTAAGTTCTCTACCTGTTATACTGTCTCTCCAAGCCTGGCTCCAGTTTTATCTTTGGCACTACATATAGTTTTGTTAGACCTTTTTTCCAATGATGAAATCTTTGGTCTTCCTGCCCTCTACTACTAGAACTTGGTCTTCTGCATCTTTTTTTTCGTTTGCTTTGTTTTTGCTTTATGGACCATACCTGGTGACACTTCAGGGTTACTCCTGGCTATGTTTTTAGAAATTGTTTCTGGCTTGGGGAACCATATGGGATGTTGGGGGATCAAACCGTGATCCGTCCTAGGTTAATGCATGCAAGACAAAGGCTCTACTGCTTGCACCACTGCTCCGGCCCTTCTGTATCTTTTAACACTGTGCTTATCCTTTCTCATCCCCCCCCAGATCCAGAATTTACAATGGAGCATCTTTAATTGTGTTAATTAGGCTCTGTATCTAGGGTGCACTTCAAATAGACATCATGTCCCTGCATGTATAAGCATAAGCAAAATAACGTGTATCACAAAAGGAATGACAAAGCACAATAGGGGTTGTAACTGGGGTGCAATGTGGAATCTAATGTATTTCATATTTCAAATATTCAAGCATGTAGCTGAAAGTGAATATGATAAGGGGAGTCTGAGACATCTTAAAGCCTAGTGAGACAGGGTAGGTTGTAGAAACAACTAATAACTGTAACTCAATTAGATTTGCAAAATATTTCCCATGTATTCTTTAATTTAATTACCTAATTTATTTTTAACTTATTTATTGGAAATTAGAAGGAAATAACCTGTAAGAAGAATATGTTTTAATGGTCTTGTTTGTATTCATAAGATAGTTAGGTGTAGGTGTCTAGAAAACTCAGGATATCAGGGTACACCGATATATGTCTAGACACTGCATCAGGGGACAGATGTCAGAGTCAAGAATGTTTAGGGAAAGCTTGAACTAGAAACATATGCTTGAAATTGCGTGAGTTTGAAAGCAATATAGAAATATGACATTTGACTTTTCTTAGAGTTTGTTAAAGAGAAACAAGATGGGGGCCGGGCGGTGGCGCTGGAGGTAAGGTGCCTGCGCTAACCTAGGACAGACTGCGGTTCGATCCCCTGGTTCCCCATATGGTCCCCCATGCCTGCCAGGAGCGACTTCTGAGCGAATAGCCAGGAGTAACCCCTGAGCGTCACTGGGTGTGCCCCCCCCCAAAAAAAAACAAAAAAAAAAGAGAGAAACAAGATGGATAAAGCAAACGTTTTAACTTTAAAGAACCTTTGACTTGATTCTGTTGAGATAATATAGTGGACAGGATGATTGCCTTACACATGGCTGACATGTGTATATAGCACCGTATATGGTCCCCTGAGCAGCACCAGGTGTGATCCCTGAGTGCAGAGTCCAGAGTAAACTGTGAGGATTTCCATGTGTGGCCCCAAACCTTAAAAACAAACAAACAAACAAACAAACAAACAACAAAAAGACCTTTGACTAAGACAAAACAGAGCATGAAAGGAAGGAATTAAGGGACAGCTGTGGTAGATGCAGTTCATCTATGGGAATTTCAGGACAATGCCTGACAGAAGTATATCATGTTAGGAACAATCGTGTGTTTTTCTTATTCTTTTTTGAATTTATCTGTAGAGATGTTACCTGGTTTAGAAGAAAACAAATCCCACATGGGTAGTGGGGAGTATCAGGAATACCCAATTTTGATGTTAATTTTATTTTCACAAGAGGAAGGATGGAATATAGGGCTCCAGAAAACAACTTGTTGCTTAACTTGAATAATCTCCCTAAAGACTGATAAACTTAAATCAAGGGGTCACTTCACTGGGAGATTAAAAAGGTCATCAATTCAAGGGGAAAAACTGTTACATTTCTGAGTTAGAAATGCAGAATTACTATATATGGAAAACTCAAGATCACATCCCACTACTGAATAATTACTGCTTTTTACCATCACACAAAGAATGGCTCCAATCTCTCCCTCTAATTTATTGACTCTGAATCTACTAAAGTCATTTTTGTCTTTACTGTCTTCTCTGAGGTAGCAATCCTATTCAAGATATCAAAGAGTAGAGGATGATTGCAGTATATTACTTCCTGAGAAGTAATTTACAAATGTAAATTTGTAGACTGATATATGAAGCATATATTATAGTGTCTCTGTTTCGGTCTATGCTTTAACATGTTTTGTTTTGACTCAGAAAACAAGGCAATAATAAATTTCTTAATCACATAAAAGTTTTCATTAAACCCTGATATTGAACCAGGATAAAAATATTTCAATTTAGTTCTCTATAGAAATGAAGGAATTTTGAGACTATCCAGGCAAACAAGAGAAGGGTAACAAACAATAAAAGTTGACTGTTGAGAGGTCTATATTGATTCTCATTTGAAAACTGAGAGCTGTAAATGTAACTCAGTTGAGAACTCTCTATTTGTGAGACTCTAAGCTTGCCCTCAGCAAAACTCATCCCCCAAAATGATAAATTATACAATTGTTCTAAATCCTAAAACCAAGATATTTCAGAAAATATAAATGATTATATATTTATAATGTTTAACTTTTCAGTAAGGTGAAATAGAAGAGAGTTAGTGGATCTGCAGAAAGTGATTTGAAGTTACAACTGGTTGACCTTTGAAATCTAGTAAAATGATTTAAAGAAAAAGGTGGAGTGATTCTTCAGGACAAGAAAGTGGTGAATGTATGTTATCAAAGAGTGCCTTTGAAAGAATTAAGGTAGACATATTACTGAAAAAATGTAAGTAAAAGAGAATGTAAAATTGAGTAGTTCTTCCTTAAGATTTAAAGGATAAAGACATAGTAGCGATGAAAGCCAGCGAGGACAGACATCTAGCTCAACATCAAAAACCCTCCAAGCACTCATTAGAATAACCAGAAAAGCATAGCATCACAAAATGACGGTTTGAGCATGAAAGCTGAAAAGACTATTTTAACTCTAGACCTGAATATATCTGACAGCATCTTTGAATTAGTTGTATTAACTGTATTTAGAAAAAAGATTACTCAAATAAACCTGTTGTCATTCAACCCATAAAAGAGAAAAGGGGAAATGGTTTACATGGAACAAGACCAAAAGTGATTCCCAATCCAGAATGAAAACCAAAGGCTAGGGAGGAGTCAGGGCATAGACATTCGATGGTTCCAAGAGTACAAGGTACTGAGAATCAGGTCTGAGGTCCTCTGGAAAAAGCATTCAACAAGTAGAAGCTCAAAACTCTACAACTCCCTCTCAAAGACAGCTACCATTAGACAAGTTCACTAAATAAAAAAATAGGAATAATTTTGAGTCATCAGGATACATTTGTATCTTGCTATACAATAAAGAGGGAAAACAATTTTGACCAGGGTCAGAGTGACAGCACTATGACAGATTTGGTTTTGATCTCCTGCATCTCCTCTGGTCCCCCAAGTCTGCCAAAATTGAGAGTGCAGATTCAGGATTAATGCTGGAGTGCCACTGGCATGGTCCAAAATCAAGACAAAATATCTTGATCAAGTAGATATCTAATAAAAGTAGTTATGTAAGGATAACAAACCACATTATAGTAATAAAGACTACAGAGTAGAAAGATATGTGGTTTGGTGGTTGGGGGAGACTCTACTACATATTATGACTCACACTGGGAGACTTAAAAACCAATTTTTGTATTTGGTAACAAAAATTTATAATACATATTAGAAAACATCATAATTTGTCTAATATGCTAAACAAGACTCTAACTTTTTAACTCTCAGAAAGAAGTATGACAAAAAGTCATTGTTTACTAACCAAAATGTATGAAACATATGCCATAACATCAGGTATTTTAGTGTCATAAATAATACAATTTAACTCTTTGATCTTAAGACATTTTAGAGGGACCAGAGAGGTTTTAAAATATTTGTCTTTCAAACTTCTGATTAGGTTTGTTTTCTGGTACCCTATATGGTCTCCTGAGATCTGACAGTTGTAATCTATCATATCTAGGGAAGAGTCCAAGAATTTCTTCTTGTGGGCCCACAACTAAACAAAATAATGAGAGTCTCTCATACTGATAGAATAAAACTCCCAAACTACTACTACACAGTTCATAAAGTAGCATATGTTAAAATAGTATAATGGGAATATTAAATACACAATGTTTAATGTATTAGTACTAAAACACAAACTAGTAGCAGCTCTATTAAGGTAAAAGAAATTAGGAAAGGATACATTAAAAGGAAAATATATTTGGAGAATACAAAAATAATTTTTTAACACCAAGAGAAAGAAAAAAAAAGCCACAGAAATTTTTCCATTGGTTTCACATCTGTTTGCCCAAACAGAATTGCAAACCAGCTTCACTATTTAGGAATCAAACATCACCTTAGATGAAGTCTATGATGTCATCTCACCAAATTTATATATATTATCACTTTCTCCTTTGACTATGATAAGTGGGATTAAATTATGCTCTGAAATAGAACCACTATATGAAAATTAAATTAAATTAATATATCAAATACTATCAGAACACTGATTGTGCTAAGTGTTTATCTTATTAACTTTTTTTTCACAAACTCTGGACTAGAGAAGATATAGAAAATAATGAACATGCAGAGCTTTCAGTCTTATTTCAATATTTTTTGTTCCCTTATAGCAACCCAGGAGAACTATGGGGTAATAATCAGAGACTGAAATCTAGAAATCTGCAGTATGACTTGCTCCTCTCAAACAGTGATTTTACACTCCCTAATCTTCCTCCTTCTCTTCTTAACTCTTTATACTCCATCTTCTCTCTGTTCTTTTTGACATATATTCTTTTTTGGTCATATATTTTCACAAAGACTATTCTATGCTAATTGAGTGGTTCATGAGTGGAAGGAAGGACCTTTTTATGTCAACTCATATTCAAACAGAATGAAAATTTTATCTTTCTTGACTGTGTAATAGCAACATTGATAGTTTTATATTGTTTAAAATTAACTGATTAGAAACTTATTTTATGTTTAATATTAGTCATCCATTACATTGAAACTAAAGATATGGATGAAACTCCAGTATCCAAGCAAGTGAAAGCAAAGATAAACAAATGGGACTACATTAAACCAAGAAGCTTCTTTACCTCAAAGGAAATAGTGACTAGGATACAAAGACTTGTGCAATAGGAGAATTTTTACTCAACACTCATAAAATAATGTATTAATATCTAAGATATGCAAGTCACTATCGAACTTAGCAAGAAGAAAAGTATCTTTATACTAAAATAAGGAGAATCAATAGACATTTCCTCAAAGAAAAAATACAGATGGCCAAAAGGTATATAACAAATGCTTGACATCACTAATCATCAGGGAGATGCAAATCAAAAGAATAATGAGATGCCAGCTCACACCACACAGACTGAAACACACCACAAAAAATAAGAACATCCAGTGCTGGTGCAGATATGAGGAGAAAGAGACCCTCATTCAACTGCTGATGGGCATATAATCTGGTACAGCCTTCTTGGAAAACAATATGGAAACTCCTAAAAACCTAGAAACTGAGCTTCCATTTAATTCAGCAATATCATTCTTAGGGATAGTCTTAGAACTGCAAAGATACCATGCAGAAAAGTCCTCTGCATTCCTATTCTTATCTCAGTCTTATTCTCAATAGCCAGAAATTGGAAACTACAAAGTACCCTGAATATATAAAGAAACTGTGGTATATAGACACAATGAAATGCTATGTAGCAGTGAGAAAAATGAAGTCACGAAATTTCCTTATACACAGATAAGGAGATTATAATGTTGAGTGAAATGAATTAGGTGGAGAGGGATATGAATAGAACTCATTCTTTTGTGAATATAAAAATAATAGATACTATGATAATAATATCCATAGACAATAGAGATGAGAGTCAAGAGGACCAGTTCATGGTAGAAAGTTTGTCACAAAGAGCCAGAATAGCAGTTAGAGTAGAGAAGGGTCCATTATGACTATGACAATGTTTAAACTTTTCATGGGATAAAAATGTGGTGCTGAAAAAGAATAGTGGTATATATGGTACCACTTCATGAACAACAGTTCAAACCTTGGTGTCAAAAAGGGAGAATATGAGAGAGAGATGAGAAAGAGAGAGAAAGAGAGAGAGAGAAAGAGAGAGAGAATTGAAATGTCTGCCTGAGGCGGGAGGGTGGAAGGGTGGTAGGAAAATTGGGGACACTGATGATGGGAAACAGGAACGATTGAAGGGAGATGTATAATGTTTGAATGAAACTCTATAGGAACTATTTTAACCACGGTGCCCAAGTAAAGTATTTTAAGAAAAATAAAAAGCAATTCAAATTAAAAAATATAAATTAATAATAATTCCATGTGCTCTCTTTTTTTCTGTTCTGTAAGAGCAATAAAGCAGCTCTGAAATATAATTTACTACTGTTCATGCCAGGAAAAAAA
>PVKC010010500.1:0-25689 GCA_004027635.1 Crocidura indochinensis | reverse complement strand
CAGGGGTTACTCCTGGCTCCATGCTCAGAAATTGCTCCTGGCAGGCACGGGGGACCATATGGGGCACCCGGATTTGAACCGATGACCTTTTGCATGAAAGGCAAATGCCTTACCTCCATGCTATCTCCCGGGCCCCTACTTTTCCTTTTTCATTGAAGTTAGACTTTGATTGGGGACTAAACCTAGTTATTCCCTTCTGAAGTTTCTATGACTCCACATAGCCTTGTATCTCCCCAAAGTCCTTTTGTGCTCCTCAAATAGACCAGTACATTAATTCTAAACAACTAATTTTCTACTGTGACACAGCCTTGACTAAGGAGGCCTAATTCTTGGTGGAGCTCTCAATAATACTCTTCCAACTCTAAACATTTTTCAAATAAAGTGGTAAATATCTTAAACTTCCTTAAAATCCTTTTCTAGAACAACCCTATACACTAATTGTCACCAGAGACCCCTGCTTCCTTTTCAGCACATTTTTCCACTCTCCTACTAGTCTAGCAGGTTTTCTCTGCCCACCTCCCCATCCTCTTTCAATCTCAATCGACTGATGCTTTATAAATTTACTAATCTAGATGCCCTAGCTAGGCAGGAATGACATCCTTGACAATGGATTTTATCAGTCAAGCTGCTCCTGGCCATTAAATACAAATCACAAATATTAGACATGGGAACCCAAATACTTCCACTTGTCCTACTGAACACTTGTTGAGGTGCTTAACAAGTGAAAAGAGGCATAAGAGTCAAGGGGAAATGTGATTAGGAGAGGGATCAGATACTAGCTTGTCTCGTGAATGTACTTGTCAGGACCCTATCCTCTCAGTTTTTACCCCAATTCTGGTTCCACTTCAAACTGTCATGGAGTTCAGAAGATGGTTCTCACTGCTTGCTTCAAGTGCCACCAGAATGGGCAATAGAGTGTCTTCAACATAAAAGGGATTCACTTCTTTGGGCTATCCCCTTGTTGTAAAGAGTGCTAAATCTCATCTTTCTCATAAGAGAGGAAAAACTCATTTTCTCCCACTTGGGGGTAATAAAGAATACTTTCATTATCACTACGTATTACAAAGCTGATCAGAAGTCAACAGACTGAAAGATCCCAAGGATCTTCTAGGGTCCACTGATTGACATTTCAGAGGCTGAACCTTGGAAAAAAATCTTCAAATAGCAGCAAGTTATATTTAAAAAAATGACATGGGGCAACCTATTCAAGTCTGCTTACTATTTCTTCATCTCTATTTTTCTTACACATTATTCACTGTCAAAGTTGAGGACATTATGAAAGATTCCTTTATAAACTCTACCTTCTCACTACTCTTGCTCCATTCCTTTCTCATTAGTCCTTCATGCTCCACTTTCCTCTTGGGAAGAAACTCGTGTCAAATTCTGATCTTTTATCCATTTTCCTTCTGCCCCTTTGGGTCAATCTCCCTGGAACCAGAACATTCCTATAGCCCATGGCCATACCTTTACTAGACCTCTCCTTACCACAACTTAATAAATGCTTAACACCTATCTAATAATCTAAAATAGGGCATTTCCTCAGATTTGAGGCACCTCCACTCTATACGCCAAACAAAATTTGCTCTAAGATCTACACCTCAATAACCAAAGAAGAACACTGTTTAGGAGCTTGCCCAATCAATATCCTAATACATCTCAATATTCTATTTCTATTAAGCCCCTCTGAAACTAAGCTTTTGCCTGTTTAAAAAAAGTTGAATGTTGGAGCTGGAGTGATAGTGCAGTGGTAAGGTGTTTGCCTTGCATTGGGCTGACCCAGGACAGACCTGGGTTCGATCCCTGGCATCCCATATGGTCCTCCAGAGCAAGGAGCGATTTCTAAGTGCATAGCCAGAAGTAACCCCTGAGCATTACTGGTGTGGCCCAAAATCAGCCCCCAAAACCTTGAATGTTCTTTATCCTCTGTCCAAAATTTACATATTATTACATAATTATTACATATTACATAATTGTAGTGGAAGCATAATGCCCCAATCACAGATGATTGGAGGAAAATGGGTCTGGAAGCAAATACTGATGCAGGAAATAATCCACACATAATTAAGGGAATAAAACAGGTTCAGGAACTTCCACATGCAAACTGTCTGCTCCTCAGAAGCAGATAGCTCAGTTGTGAAAAAAAACTGAAAACACAGCATTTTTCCCCTGAGACCTGAGGACTTTATTGGGAAGGCAAGACCACACTCTGGGTATAGAATAGGTAGGGTAAGAGACCAAAGGATGCTTCCAATAAGGTGCTTCCATTCAATGAGTAACAAGCAACCCAACAGTTAATGAAATGTCATTCCTTTACAACTGGTGGTCTCCAACACTTATAATCTTTTATACTCTATTTACCTCTTTTTTCTCTCTCTTGGACCTGTGAGGCCAGAAAGATAACATAGTGGTAGGGTGTTTGCTTTGCAAGTGGCCAACCCAGGACAAATGGTAGTTCGAATCCGGGCATCCTATATGGTCCCCAATGCCTACCAGTGGCAATTTCTGAGCACAGAGCCAGAAGTAACCCCTGAGTGCCACCTGGTGTGGCCCCAAAACCAAAAAATAATGCTTTCTTTCCTATCTCCTTGTACTTGGAAGACTATGCAGCCATAGAGAAAATGAAATAATAGGCTGAAACTAAAAGAATCTCATATTAAAGTGAAATGAGTCAAAGACAGAAGAATAAATGCCAGATTATCCTACTCATCTGTGGTTTATAAAGAAATCAAATGATAACCCTTGCCCAGGATTACAAAACTAGGATTTCCAGCAAGGAGTGGAGAAGATAGTGGGGAATGAAGAGGCTAACTAGAAGTAACCTAAGGACATTGGTGAAGAATCTTGGAAGCTTTGGTACTGGTGAGATTTAGCAATTATCTACATTAAAACCATGAACATAAACATTATTGTAAACATGCAATCCAAACTACAATAGTTAAATAATTAATAAAACATGTTACCTATCTATCTTAGTAAAATAAAATAAATTTGAGAAAGAAATCGAAAACTTGAATCAGGCTGTCATAATTATGAAAATTCAAATAGTAATAAAAAACAGAACTTTCTCCAAACAAAATCTTGAAACAGAGGTATTATTAGTGAATTTTATCAAACTTAGGTAAAAAGCAACAAACACTCACCCTGCTGTACTACCTTCTCTGGCTCCAATCCAGAGATAAGCATGACAAAATACCACTACAAGCATAAAACAATATTTGTATTGTTGGCTTTTAGTGGTAATACATATTATAAAGAATATAGTGCAAGAAATGATTGAAACCTTAAAGAGTAAATCCAAATGGTTAATAAGCATGAAAATTTCTAGAGAAGATTTACACCGAAGTGAACTACTACTATACATCCAAAGATCAGCAACTATTAAAATAAAATTAGAGTACATGAAACAAAAGTTCCCATTAATATACTACTATAGAAGTATAAATTGACTGAAAACTAAAAGCAAAATGCAAGAACACAGTTTGGCATTAGCTTGTAGGTTAAACACTATAGAAACCAAGCAAGTATAAACCAGATGAAATGGAAAAATGGAAAGCACACATATTCATTATTAGAATGGACCAAAAATTAGTATACAGTGATGCAGTGGTGGATACTGCCGGTATCTATGTTTTCCCATGATTCCCAGGTTCTGAATGAAAATATTGAGGAATAAAGATGTTCAGATTCAGAAAGTAGAACAGTTTAGGGTTAGAGGAGAATGTAGAAGAGACTCCCCGGGTGGGAAGGAACTTAGCATAGGACTAAATTAAGTATAGGTATTTTGTGGAAGAGTTACACAAAATGTAACATAGGAAAACTAAGTATCTGAATAGACTTTAACAGACTCTTTACATTCCTTATCAAATGACAAGAATGCTTCAAATGCAAGGATTCTACACAATAGTCTTCTATGTTTTTGGGGTTTGGCCATTTGCCTTAAGCGTTGCCTATAATCTTATTCTCCTAGTGAGTTTAAACTTCCAGGTTCTGGGAAATTAGGATGAAAGCAATAAAAAATAGGACTGCTCACAGTGGCTGGCAAGGGGAAACGGACTTTCTATATTAACATCATCATGAAATGTAATGAAAATAAATGAACTACGTTAGAGGCACAAAAGTTGGCTCTTAGAAGATATACTTTGAGGGGCCGGGCGGTGGTGCTGGAGGTAAGGTGCCTGCGCTAACCTAGGACAGACCTCGGTTCGATCCCCCGGTTCCCCATATGGTCCCCCGTGCCTGCCAGGAGCGACTTCTGAGCGTCACCGGGTGTGGCCCAAAAACCAAAAAGAAAAAAAAGAAAGAAGATATACTTTGAAATAAATTAAGAAATAAGCATGTGATGGGTTGGAGCCAAAGCATAGTGGGTAGAGCATTTGCCTCGCATTTGGCAGACACAGATTTGATTGGTACCCCATTTGATCCCCCTGAAAGCCATATAGGAATGGCCTCTAAACCATAAAAAAAAAGCATGTAGAATGACAAGAAAGAGGGAGAGAGAATGTGGCAATATTTCTTTTATGTAAAGGACAAAAATAGTGTACTTGAGCTGGAAAGATTGCTCAATGGGCTAGAACACATGATTTACAAGCAGGAAGCCTGAGTTCCATCATCAGCGCCTCCAGTAACTAGCCCCAAGCATAGAGTTTACCCTGTTTAACACTGAATGAGACCCCAACTCTAAAAAAGTATATATCAAACATACTATTTAGAATATATACAAGAATAAAGTTGCATGAAAATATGAGGAAATCACTGACACAAAATGTAACAGTTCAACTTAGGCACGAAGCAATAGAGTTGTATTTATAAAGGAATAAAAAAGGAACAACTTGATTTATTAATTAGGAAAAAATCTGGACTTGAATTGGGATTGAATCACTTTGTAAATACCTTTTAAACTTTATAATTAAGATTTTTTAGTTAATTTCATTTAAGGAGGGGTGGTACTCATGAGATAAACTGGGATTGGCAGGAGGCAAGGCAAAAACTTGAACCCTTGTACTATATCTCTCCAGCCTCAGCTTTTTAATTAATAATGCCAGGGATACATTTGTTTTAAGCACTTTTTAGAAAGCATACGTTTTACAATAAAAGTAAAAATTATAATGTAAAATGGACAACACATATGAAATAAAATTTTTATTTATGTAGAAGATGAAATCTGAATGGGCATAAAAAAAGAAAAATTACTTTACTCCCCATTCATCACAGTATAAAAAAAGCAAAAAAGGCTACCCGATAGTCCTCCAAGTGGATAATCAATTTTCACTGGTATTAATGATGTTAAACGTAGGTCATAATATCTTGGGAAACTGAGACAGTGAGAAATCTCCCTCCTCTTTGTGGATGGAAAATATTTCAAACAAAAACCCTTTCCCATAAGATGTGGGACTCCAGAGAGATAGCATGGAGGTAGGGAATTTGCCTTGCATGCATAAGGTTGGTGGTTCGAATCCCAGCATCCCATATGGTCCCTGTGCCTGCCAGGGCCGATTTCTGAGAGTAGAGCCCTGAGCGAAGCTGGGTGTGACCAAAAACCAAAAAGAAAAAAAAAACTTAACATATAAGGTTCCCATATGTCCACTGATCTTAAGCTTCCCCTGCCCCTGAACTTTGACCTCAGCCAAAACCAGTCCCCAAAACTTTGACTTTGTGATATCAGGATCAAAAGCAGGGCTATATAGATGTCTGTACAGAATTAGCTTTACCATATAGTCATATACTAAGTCTTCTAAAATTCTTTATTTGGGGGGCATGCCCAGTGGCACTCAGGGGTTACTCCTGGCTCTGTGCTCAGAAATTATTCCTGGTGGGTTTGGAACCAAATGGGATGCTGGAGATCAAACCTGTGTTGGCCATGTGCAAGACAATGCCGTAACTGCTGTGCTATAACTCCAGCCACTTTTTAATTGTTTATTAAGTCTGGAGCAAGTAATGCAAGATGTTAATGTTAATAATCACTGAGTTTTATATTTTTATCTATTCATTTAAAATATTTTGTTTTAAAAATAAAAAAGGCTGAGTGTGAGCTGAGGCTGACAGAAACCCTTAGAAACAGAGGGGTGAGTGCCCTCTCCCTCAAAAGACATATTTAACCTGAGAGGCAATGCCTCTCCTCTGCTGAGAGAACACTTGAGTCTTCTACTCAGAAAAAAGCAGAAGGAACACCACCAGCTCAGCCAAGACTGGCAGAAACCCTGAGAAGCAGAGGGGGTAAGAGTCCTCTCCCTCAAAGGACATATTTAACATGAGAAATGATGCCTCTCCTCCACTGAAAGAACACAGGCTTCTCCTGCCTAGACACACAAAATCAGAGGAGCATGGTTGAGCGTATTATCCCTAATTAATGAACACCAGTACAACACATAGAAAAAAACACATTGCAAATGACAGTTTGGGAAAGCATCACAGAACACCACAATGCTTAAGGAATGAAGATGATGGATCTGAAGACCCAACAAGTACAGCCACTTACATAGCCTCTCTGAAAAAGACTTTAGAGAGGAAATTGGGAGGATGTTTAAGGAAATCAAAGAATCCATGTAACAAACTGAGTGAACCGCAAATAAGAAACAAGAGGACATGTAAGTAGAAATAAGAAAGCTCCAAACTGAAATATCAGGACTAAAAATCTTGGTAGCTGAAATGAAAACCTCACTGGGAAGCCTCACCAACAAAGTAACAACTCTGAAGATGAAATCAGTGAGTTGGAAGATGAGATGCATAACAATTCCACACAACAGAAGAGGCTGGAAAAGAGCCTTAAACAATTAGAAGATGGATAAACATACTCAAAGAACATGAACAGATAAAAATAGAGGTCTGAAATAAACTCAATAGAAATAACTTAAGAATCATTGGAGTTCCAGAGACCCAGGAAGAAAATCTCTGAAAAATCAATAGTCAAGGATATCATTTGCAGAAAAACTCCCAGAGTTAAAAAGTACATGCAACCAAATACTGCATGTTCAAAGAGTACTAGCTAAAAGAGATTGAAAGAAAACCTACTCAAGACACCAGACAATCTAATCACAATGATGAATCCCACTGATAGGTATAGAATACTGAAGACAGCAAGAGGCAAAAATAAAATTATGTACGAAGGAGCATCCTTAAGGTTTACAGCAGTTTTGTCAAAAGCAACCCTAGTCAGTGGTGGGATATGATGGCAAAACACAACAAATTGAATGTTACAAAATTAACAGACAAAAAAAATCAATGGCCTTCTTATATACAAATAATGATAAGGAAGAAATAGAAGCTAAAAACCTATGTCATTCACAATAGTATCACAGAAACTCAAATACCTTAGTGTCAATTTATCTAAAAAAGTGAACTACCTTTTCAAAGAAGACAAAATACCCTGCCCTATCCATTCTTCTGTACTATCTATTACTTTGGCCCCTCGTTTAGTATATTTCTTTTCTTTTCCTTTTTTATTTTGTTTTGGGGCCACACCCGGCGGTACTCAGGTTACTCCTGGCTCTGCGTTCAGAAATAGCTCCTAGCAGGCTCAGAGGACCGTATGGGGTGCCGGGGATTGAACCAGCATCTGTCCTGGATCAGCGGCATGCAAGACAAACACCCTAATGTTGTACAATTGTTCCGGCCCCCACAGTTTAATATATTTCTAAATTAGGTTTCCATTTACCTTTTTTTTAGAAACTCATTTGTAATTCTATTTTAAATTCCAAAAGTATCAATTTTGCAAACACAAGATATTCTCATAAAACTTCCAAGGAACTGACTTTATCTTTTTTAGAGCATCTGGTGCCAGAGAGATGGTACAGCAGGGAAGGTACTTACCTTGCACATAACTGAACCAGAATCCCTGACATCCCATATTGTCCCGCAGTACTGCCAGGAATGATTCCTGATGCAGTCAGAAGAAACCCGGAAGCATTGCTGGATATGGTGTCCACCCCCCCAATTTTTTTAGAGCATCTCTGAGAAGTAATAGAAAAACTCAGTCCTTTCAGGAGTATTAGTTAAAAATGTGAAAAATATGGCACTGACTCAGTGGTGCAAGAGGTAAGGCCTTGCCCACGCTAACCTACAACGGACCACGATTTGATCCCCCAGTGTCCCATATGGTCCCCCAAGCCAGGTGCAATTTCAGAGCGCATAGCCAGGAGTAACCCCTGAGCGTCACCAGGTGTGACCAAAAACAAACAAAAATCTATTTATTTAGATTATATTCAAACTTAGATTATATATCAAACTTTGCAAAAACCTTTAAAAATAGCTATTTGCTTACAAATGAAACTTTAAGATTATAAAATGTGTGAAAGAAAAATTTCAACTAATTTCCAGTTGAAATTCTGTTGATCATAAATTTTTATTAACAAGATGGCTTGAGAATACTCACTTTTTATAAATATATTTACTATGTATGGATCTTTATACAAGGGAAAATAACAATAATAAGAAATAACTGAATAAATGAACAGAGGAGTTTACACTGAAGATAAAATCAGTGTATTTGATTAAAACTGTTGGTTTTGTCCAAATATAACTGGACTGTCTTCAGTGCATTTACATTTATTAATTTTTATTTTGGCCCACATCCCAGTGGTCATTAATGGTGATGATCATTGCTGGCAATGCTAGGGTGGGGTGAACATGTGGTGCCAGGAATCAAACCTGGGTGGACTTCAGGCAAGATAAGCACTTTACCGACTGCACTATCTCACTAGCTTCAGTATTTTATTTTATTTTTTGTTTTGGAAACCACATTTAGCAAAGTTCAGGAGTTACTCTATAGTTCTACACTCCAGAATCTCCCTGTTGGTACCCAGGGAACCATATGGGATACTGGAGATTGAACCTAGGTTGGTCTCATGCAAGCAAAATGCCTAGGCAAATGCTCCAGGCCTAGATTATATTTATTCAAATTTCCCCATTGTGACCATATCTTTGGATTGAATCAACGGTCTCATACATGAAAGGTAAGAAAGAGATCAACCACTTAGCTAGATCCCCAATGCCTTAATTTTACTTTAAACTTTAGTGGTAAAATAATTTTGTGTGCTATTATGTAATTAGTTGCCACTGACTTGACATACACAAAACCTTAATTGTGTTGATCTATTTCAAGTGTTGTTATTTTAGTCCTTTACTTTCTTGAAGATCACCTAACTGGGCAGGAATATATACACAACATAGAAACATTGTATTATATAGCAACTACTCTACTTTCTGAATTGCTGTCTAATTTTCTAAGTATATAATTTAGGAGGGGAGTGGTTTGTTTTTATTTTAAGTTTGCCTGTGTACATAGTCACTGATGAGTCATCTTCCTATTCTTTTTCCTCATATCTCATCTTCCTATTCTCTACTGAACAAAGGAAAAACTAAATATTAAGGAAAGTATTTCTGGGACCGGAGCAATAGCACAGTGGTAGACCCAGGACGGATTTAGGTTTGATTCCCCAGTGTTCCATATGGTCCCCCTAGCCAGAAGCAATTTCTGAGTGCATTAGCCAGGAGTAAACCCTGAGCATCATAGAGTATGGCTCAAAAACAAACAAACAAAAAAGAAAGAAAAGTATTTCTAAGTACTAAGAAAGTTGGACGAGGGGCTGTCTCAGTAGTAGTGTTTACTTTGCACATGAGGACCTATATTCCAACTCAGAATGAAATGAATGTAAAATAAAGAAAATCTCATCTCAGAAAGAATTTGAGAATTAGAAAGATAACTAAAAGAGGAAAGGGAAAAGAATCATTTTGTCTACACAAGCAAGCTACTTTGCTCTCTTACTACATTCAGTAAAATAATATTCTGTACAGTTTGGCAAATACACATCCTTGATAGTTTTCTGTTAAAGATTCAAACCAAGGACTGGAGTGTCAAATGGAGCACCTTGCAGGCTGCCAATCGGGTTAGATCTCTGGTCCTCCATATAGTCCCCAATCCCACCAGGAGTGATCCCTGAGCATTACTGGGTGTGGTCCAAAAAAAAAAAAGAAAAAAACACAAATCATTTTCTGGATAATTCTTCCTAAATGTTCCAATTTATATAATTAACCTACTCTTCTTCCCTCTCCACAGCAGAGCCTGTATATATAATGCACATGATCTTTATGTCAGCTGTTCCCACTTTGCTGCTTGATAGCACATGAAAAACACTTAAAACCTCAACTCTTGAAAACAACTACCAAAGTTAAGTCCGCATATAGAGCTACAAACCAATTTCTGCAAGCTAGCCTATAAAAATTAACATCATGGTGCCTCAATTAAAAAAAAACACCAATTAATAAGGAACATGCCTCAAAACAACCTATGTGCCATGTCCTTTAAAAACATCCAAATCGAGTTACATAAACTGTGGCTTTTGATTGCTTTGTATACTGCTAAGAAATGTTATGTAATGTATTACATTCTGGGGACTTGAGAGACAAAGTAATTGTGTTTGGGTTTTGTTTTATTTTTATTTTTTTAAATATATTTTTTAGTTAAGTAACATTCTCATATTTGGGTTACAGTCATAAACAGAACACCCCCCTTCACCAGTGTAACATTACCCCCTCCCCGCTTCCCATCCCCTGCCTGTATTGAAGACAGGTATTCTACTACAGGTATTTGTAAGTTGTATTTTTTTCCCTTAAAGGATAAGAGTAAAAAATATATAGTAAAGGTATGATAGTGGCAATTGCCATTGTCTGCATAGGTCCAGAAAAATGGGGGAAAATGGAAAAAATCCTTGACCTGATTACAAAAAGGCCTCACCCCAGAAGTTTATTGGCATAAGACAGACTCTGGGTTCCAGGCATACCAGTCTGTCCAACTTCAGTCATTCTCAAGGTCCCAGTGAAACTTTTTCACACTTTAGCTATTGTTGGTATCACATTCTTATATTTAAAGATTCTGGATTCTGTGCATTTCTTTCATTGATGTCAGGCTGATGTGGAACATCCTCTAGTTTCAGCATACCATTAAATGCGGAGTGATCTGCCCTGCATCTAGACTGTTGCTGAATCGTCTGGGTGTTGGGAGCACTCTTTGGAGTAAGTCTATGCCAAAGTAGTGCTAGGTCTTCCCTGGTAGAGGCTTGGATCCTGGTAATGTTAAAGACAATTGTGGTTGTTTCTATAGATGGTATCCATTGTTCAGGTGTGTGTGGGCGATGCCCATTCTTCTGAGACCTGAGCCAAATCATCATGCCAATGTTCAGGGTAAAAGGCCTAATTACATTACCAAATTTGTGTTCCCATCTCTATTAGATAAGAACTTGTTTGCATATGTATTAATGTGCTTTGGCTGAAAATTCAAAATTGGGGTGTCAGCAAGGGGGGGTTTCTTCTGAAAATTCTGTTTAGGGTGATTGTCTTCCCACTTTAACATTACCTTGACCTTTCTTTGCATCTTTGATCTCATAATAAAAAATTTAAAAACAAAACAAAACATCCAAATAGGTTTTTATCTTCCTAATAGTTAGCAAAGCTAGGAGATAAAATTAGGAAGATAATCACAAATCCAATGAAGTCTTCAAACTATCGGAGGAGAGCGCACTCGCAAGCATCAATCCAGTTAATTCCACCCGGAGTACTTATTTGCCAAGATCCGCAATATTCCAACATCAACATTTTTCACAACCCTCTTTGTCGCCACTTGGCTTGCTCAGCTGGGAATTTGTTTATCTAAGACAAGGCTCCGCCCCTTCCGGAAGTGGGAACTCGGAAGTCGAATGTGATTTCAATGTAGCTTCTGTGAGAGCGGTCAGTTATCTGTATTTCACGGAAAGCTCAAAAGGAGTTTTTGATTAGTCCGTTATAAAAAGGAGGTAAAATTAAGAGTCAGCTGACCGAGCGGTCCGCACAGCCCGTGCGAGACCCCAAAGTCTGGGGGACAAGCGGTAAAAGATCGCGACGGCCGGAAGTAGCTGTGGTGGCCCTTTCCGGTCGCACCTAGAGGAAACGGAAGTGTGAGCGTCGTTTCTCGCGAGTTTTGGACGCGGGAAGAGAGGAGACGGGAGCAGCCTCCCCAAATCCAGCTTCTGAACTTAAGAATCAACAACACCTATGGCTTATTTTTGGGACACAATGGCTGTTGGTCTCAGTTCACATCAGCTGTAGTTGTTCTCTTTGGCAGGTGAATGTATAGATCTTCCTGAAGATAATATACCAGGCCTGTATTTCTTCCCTGTGTTTGGAGAAGAATCTGAAGTTCCATCACAGAAAGAAGAGATTGAGGGGTACACTACGGAAAGCAGCCTTTTTCCCCCTACTGTGTCAAAAATAACGTGATACAAGGAACTACTTCGCATTTTTTGTTCCCAGAGATTACCGCTGGGAAATAATGGGTAAATTTAGTCCTTATTAGTATATTAATATATGTTAGTATATTAATATATATTAGTATATTAATGTACACACACACACACATATATATATAGATATATATAAAACCACTGCCATAGTGGTTGCAGTAGTGCCCAATCATTGAACCCCTTGCTCTGTTATCTAAGAATCCATGGGTTCTGGAGCCTCTGAAGATATATGAATCCTCTGATTCATATATGATCCTCTGAAGATATATGTATACATATATATACACCCATATATATGTATATATATGTTTGGAGAAATTCACTCTACAGCTTCCTCTACATGACAATGTTATTATTTTTTTCCTTTTTATTGCTACCTGTGCTTTTCTATTCAAGAGAACCTTTCCTGACAGGATCAAAATCTATTATTACAAGTTCTCACGGATCACTAGTTCAGTCACTTGTAGCAGTTTGTCAAGTTGCAGTTTTCTATACATTTGTCTGCTTATACTCTTCCCTGTAAAATCAAGCAAAAGGTAGGAATAATACTTGGTTTTGCTTGTAATTTGTATATATTTTTTTTTTTTTTGGTTTTTGGATCACAACCGGCAGCACTCGGATTACTCCTGGCTCTACACTCAGAAATTGCTCCTGACAGGCTCAGGGGACCATATGGGATGCCGGGATTCGAACCACTGACCTTCTGCATGCAAGGCAAACACTTTATCTCCATGCTATCTCTGGTCCCTGTAACTTGTATTTTTTTTTTTTTTGGGTCACATCCGGCAGTGCTCAGGGGTTACTCCTGGCTCCATGCTCAGAAATTGCTCCTGGCAGGCACGGGGGACCATATGGGGCACCGGGATTCAAACCGATGACCTTTTGCATGAAAGGCAAACGCCTTACCTCCATGCTATCTCCTGGGCCCCGTAACTGGTATTTTTAAGTAGAGCCTAAGTATATTTTTGAAAGCAATGTTGGTAAACACAGAAACAGAATGGTATAGTATTATGGATCAATTGCAGTGTCTAAAAATAGTTTTTTCTCCTCAGTATTTGAAATAAACTATCGTAATAAGATGAGGAAAGGGAGGGATGTTTGTGGCTCAAAGTGTTTGGCCTTGAGAATTTTCCAAAACTGGGCTGAACATGGTGTAGAATGGCCCAACTCCTATTGTGTGCAGCCTCCATAAAATGGATTAAAAGGACAAAAGAGATAAGGGTCTGGTGAAGGTCCTTGCTTAGAGGCAGCAAACCCCAATTTAATCCCTTGCATCACATGGTCCTCACCAAATATATCGATGTGCAGCCCTGCAGTTCCCCCCTTGCTCTGTTATCTGAGAATCTGTGGGTTCCAGATCCTGAAGGTTACTTGGGAGATATAAAAAAAATGGATAAAGAAAAGTCTGTCGTCCAGATACAGATATCTTACTAGAAAAACATGAGTCCACTTTTTCCAAAAATGTTTACCTTTCATTCCAAGATACATGGCTATAGAATATTAAATATTGTGCAGAATATACTAGTGTGTCTGTAAGAGGAAATTCCTTTATTTTCTGTAAGTAGCAATTGCACATAAAAATTGGTATTTAACTACCTTAAGGAAATATTGTAACATAGTGATTATAATATACAGATACAATGTAGCAAATTTATTTTTTAGTGATTTTTATTTTATTTTATTTTGGGGGGGTATTTTGTGCCATACCCTGTGACACTCACGGATTATTCCTGGGTATGTGCTCAGACTTTGCTCCTGGCTTGGGGGACCACATGGGACGCTGGGGGAATCAAACTGTGGTATTGGATCAGCCGTGTGCAAGGCAAAAGCCCCACTGCACTATTGCTCCGCCCCTATTTTTTTTTTTTGGTTTTTATTGAACTAAACTTACTTAGATAATGTGGGGTGGTAGAGAGAAGGAAAGGTATATGTGTCCAAGAACAAATATGTATTTGAAAAGAAAGCAAGCAAGCAGAGACAGAAAAGCAAACCAGGTTTGTTTCCAAAGGAGAACAAAGGCTTTTTTTTATACACCCAGCAGAGCTCAGAAATCACTCTTGCTAAGCTCCAGGGACCATATGGGATGCCAGTGATCAAACCTGGGTTCGTTCCAGGTCAGCAGTGTGCAAGGCAAACACTTACCACTGTTTTATCACTCTGCCCTCAAGAGCAAAGACTTGATGCAAATTTTGAGTGTACATATAGATATACATATTATTTCAATATAATAAAAAACTTAATTGAAAAGTACATGTAATACATTAGAATTAGAATACAGTGGAGAGGAAAAGGTTAACATTAGGTAAATAAGAAGAATCAACATTTGGGAACTGAAAGTTGAAAACCTGAGGGGGAAAGACATAAGTATAGTTATGACTATTCTCCATAGTCAACACATGGAAAAACCTAGGTGGAAAATGGATAATGAACATCTTATAAGACATAAATGCATATCTTGCCATTTGTGACCTTGAGGGCATTGTACTAAGGGAAATAAGTTAGGTAGAAAAAGACAAATTCTATAAAACCAACTTATAAAACATTAAATTTATGGTTTCTAAGGACTAAAGGGTGGAGGAAATCATGGTGTTGGTCTAAATATGCAAACTTTTTAAATTAAAATATTTATTTTTTATTGATTAAATATTTTATTACCTTATGTTATTCATTTGTTTTCTCACTTTTGAAGGACTGAGTTAATAACCAGCATCTCTGAAACTTGATACTCTGCTTTTCCTACATGCCAGAATTAGAAAATTATACTTGATCTTAGCCAAAAGGTCAGGAAGCGATCAGAGTTAGAAAATTAGGTCATGTGAAGATACCTGAAAATTCTAAAGTTGTCAGACAAATACTGGTTGTTACCTAGGAACAGGAAGAGTGTTCTAAAAGCTGGAATGCCTGCTTAGCAATGTATGAAGTCCTTCCCAAGTACACTCCTCCTCCTCTTCCTCCTCCTCCTCCTCCTCCTCCTGCGGTGGCAGCAATGATGGTGGCAGCTCCACTGGAGCATTTTTTCATGTGCCTTTTGGCTATTTATATTTCTTCTTTGAGGAAGTGTCTGTTCATTACTTCTCCCCATTTTTTTATTTTGAATTTTTTTTATTTATACATTGGTCTTACAAATGATAGTTTTTAAATGAATAGTTTTGTAAGAATATAAAATACAAAAATTTGCTAATTGTCAGAACCACACAAATCCTTAGTAAGGTTTCCTGTGCAGCCTTCATTAATGCAAATCTTTGTCCATATTATTCCTACTACAGATATTAACTGTGTTTCCAAATAATAAAGCCACAATGATTTTATGGAGAGCATTATAAACCTGTAATACTTGTATTGAAAAGAAATCTGGGTAATACAAAAATATGAAAGAATGTGCAGAGCAGGCATTCTATTGGCAGCTTGTTGAATCTCATCACATCTTATTTGGTTTGTAGTTTTCTGTCATTACTTTCAAGGAGCACAGCACATGCATGAAGCATAGTAACAAAATCTGTTGTTCATAAAACTGGAGCTTTTATCACTTCTCCCCATTTTTTGATAGGTTTAGATTTTTCTTCTTGTTAAGTTCTGTTTGTACCTTTATATTTTTGATATTAGCCCCTTATCTGATGGGTATTAGGTGAATAGTTTCTCCAATTCTGTGGGTGGCTTTTGTATCCTAGGTACTATCTAAGCTCCAAGTGTTTGAAACATCTTTCCTGATCTACCCATCCACTCTCATTTTAGATGATTATTTGATTTTACCTTCTATCTTAAAATTTTTTAGCTAGATCCTATATTTCTTTTCAATCACACCATCTCATCTATGAATTTTTATAAGAATACTGATATTCTTTAATTCCTGTTACTTAACTTTTTGCATTTCCACACTAAAATGTTCTTGTCAATGTTATCACTTTTTAATATTTCCAAATCCAATGGATATTGCCTATACATAAACCCATTTGAATTACTAGAAATAGCTTACTATTGTTTCTTAAATAACTTGTAACTACTGTAACAACATACTTTTGGAATTTTTTATGCATCCTCTCAGTCCCTCTATAGAATACTAATCTAGCAATAATTTAAGTTCCTCGGTTTTGTTTCTCTTTCTTGGTTTTGCCTTTTCTTTTATATAATTTTAGTACAGAAATTGCTATGCATCAGCAGTGCCATTGTCACTAAACTCTCAGCCCCTCACCACCAGTTTCCTTAATTGTACAATGTGTAATGACATGAAAAACAATAACTGATTTATCCAAGACTCATTCCTCATTTGTAAAATGGGTAAAGTTCTTAGGTTAATAAAATGGAATCAAAGGTATAGAGGGATATAAAGATACCTTTCTCAAACTGACCTCCTGTCTACCACGTTTAGAAATCCTACTACAGGGGCTGGGAAGGTGGCGCTAGAGGTAAGGTGTCTGCCTTGCAAGTGCTAGCATAAGACAAACTACGGTTCTATCCCCCGGCGTCCCATATGGTCCCCCTAAGCCAGGAGCGATTTCTGAGCTCATAGCCAGGAGTAACCCCTGAGCATCAGATAGGTGTGGCCCCCCCCAAAAAAAGAAAAAGAAATCCTACTATAAATCTGCTTTATTCTTACATATATGTACTTGATAAAATATTTTAATATATAATTTTTATTTATTTACTTTGAGGCCTCACAAGCAATACTCAGGGGCTTGAGATACTTTGCTAACCTTGCCCTGCAGTTCACTGCTCTAGCTTAAAGATATGGAGCTGCTGGGAATCAAAGGAATTGGGGGAATTGCAGTGTATAGCACCAGGTCTACACAATGGTGTTGGGATAGGGTCCATGTTAGGAGTAGCCCCTGTTCTATCCAGTCCTATATGTTTGTTTACAGAAATATATCTCCAGTGTCACATTCAACCAAAATGTCTAAAATATGTCTCTATCTTCTGTTGAAAATGAAATGGTTTATCAAAGAACTGTTAAGATTTGAGTTTTTTTTTCCTTTTTCAAAAAAATAAGTTTGGTATATTAGGAAGCAGATTTTTATGACCTTAGGTCAATGGACTAAATACACCAGTTAAGTGGCTAACTGGATCAAAAAACTACATCCAACCTTCTGCTGCCTACAAGAAACACACCTCAATAGTCAGAACATACATAGACTCAAAATCAGTGGCTGGAGGAAATTCATCCAAGCAAACAACACCCTTCAAAAGCTGTAGTGGCCATATTAATATCAGATGACACAACTTTAGACTCAGAAAAGTTTTAAGGGACAAATATGGGCATTTCATATTAATCAAGGGATATGTACAACAGGAAGGAATATTACACAATCAATGAGGAACCAGCAAAGTGTTTAGTAAAATTGTTGACAAATCCGAAAAAAGATATCAACAGCAACACAATGATTGTGGAATACCTCAACACTGCCATGTCACCCCTTGATAGGTCAACCAGATTGAAACCCAATAAAAATATACTAGCTTTGAAAAGAGAAATAGAAGACAGATATATATATATATATAGTATAGTATAGTAAATATATATATATATATATATATATATATATATATATATATATATATAGGGCACTCCATCCCCATAAACCTGGATACATATTCTCTTCCAATAAACAAGGGTCATTCTCCAGGATAGATCACATGCTGACCCATAAAACATACCTCCATTAAATCAAGGACTAGAAATTATGCAGACTACCTTTGCTGATCACAAGGCACTGAAATTAGACATGAACTACAAAATTACAAAGAAGAAAAACTTTAACACCTAGAAATTAAACAGCTTACTACTGAACAATCAGTGGGTAAAAGATGAAATCAAAGAGGAAATCAATAGATTCCTGGAAACAAATGACAATGAAGACAAATTATCAGAATTTATGGGACACAGCAAAAGCATAACTGAGAGGAAAATTTATAGATTTTCAAGCACACATATGGAAGGAAGAAGGGGCCTACATGAATAGCTTAATGACACAGCTTATAAAATTAGAAAATGATCAACAAAAGGAGCCAAAAATAGGTAGACATAAGGAGATAACAAAGCTTAGAGCAGAAATCAATGAAGTGGAAATCCAAAAAGCAATCTGAAGGATCAACAAAAGCAAAAGTTGGTTCTTAGAAAAAATAAAAAAGATTGATAAACCACTGGTAAAATTCATAAAGAAAGGGAGAGAGAAACTTGATAAACTGGATTAGAAATCAAAAGGGGGTGATCACTACAGATATTGCAGAGATTCAAAGGGTAATCAGAGACTAATTTGAGAAACTATGCCACAAAATATGAGAACCTGGAAGAAATGGATACATTCTTGAACTCATAACATTCTATGGTTGAATAAGGATGAAGCAGCATATCTAAACATCCCCATCACTATTGGGGAAATTAAAATGGTAATCAAAATTCTTCCCAAAAACAAAAGCCCAGGCCCAGATGGGTTCTTAATGAATTCTTTCAAACCTTTCAAGAGGAACTACTACCAATTCTTTTCAGGCTTTTTCATAAAATAGAAGAAACAGGAATAGTTTTTGTGACGCTAACATCACCTTGATACAAAAACCAGACAGGGATGCTACCAAAAAAGAAAATTACAAATATCCCTGATGAACACAATTGAAAATATCCTCAACAAAATTCTGGCAAAAGGATCCACTGCATCATCAAGAAGGTCATTCAGCACAACCAAGTAGGTTTCATCCCAGGAATGCAAGGATGATTTAACATCCATAAATCAACATAATGCACCATATCAACAAAAATAAAAATAAAAGTCATCTGATTATATTAATAGATTCATAGAAAGCATTTGATAAGGTGCAACACCCATTTCGATAAAAAAAAACTCATCAAGATGGGAATGGAAGCAATTTTTCTCAATACAGTCAAGGCCATCTAACACAAGCCAATGGCACATATTATTCTCAATGGAGATGAACTAAAAGCCTTTCCTATAAAATCTGGTACAAGACAAGGCTGCCCTCTCTCACTACTCCTATTCAACATAGTACTGGAATTACTTGCACTAGTGATTAGGCAAGAAAAAATTATCAAGGGTATCCAGATAGGAAAGGAAGAAGTCAAGCTCTCACTGTTTGCAAATGACATGATAATATATTTAGAAAACCCTAAAGACTGCCAAAAAGCTTCTAGAAATAATAGACTCATATAGCAAGGTGGCAGGCTACAAAATTAAGATGCAAAAATCAATGGTCTTCTTATCCACCAATAATGATAGAGAAGAAATAGCCATTAAAAACAATTCCAGTCACAAACCCCACAAACCCAAATATTTGAAGTTAGCTAAAGAGTTGAATGACCTACACAAAGAAAACCACTAAAGCTGGGGCCAGAGAGATAGCATGGAGGTAAGGCATTTGCCTTGCATGCAGAAGGATGGTGGTTTGAATCCGGCATCCCATATGGTCCCCTGAGTCTGCCAGGAGTGATTTCTGAGCATAGAGTCAGGAGTAACCCCTGAGCGCTGCCGGGTGCGACCCAAAAACCAAAAGAAAAAAAAAAGAAAAAATCACTAAAGCCTTATTCAAGAAATAAGAGAGGACACAGGGAAATGGAGGCACGTACCCTGTTCATGGATTAGCAGGTTTAATATAGTTAAAATGGCAATACTCCCCAAAGCATTGTATAGACTTAATGCAATCCCTCTAAAGATACCCATGATATTCTTCAAAGAAGTGGATCAAACACTCCTGAAATTCATTTGGAACAACAAACACCCACGAATAGCTAAAGAAATCCTTGGGAAAAGGAATGTGGGAGGCATTACTTTCCTCAATTTTAAATTGTATTACAAAGCAATAGTTATTAAAACATCATGGCGTTGGAATAAAGAAAGATACTTAGATCAGTGAAATGAACTTGAGTATTCAGAGAATGTTCTCCAGGTATACAATCAATTAATCTTTGATAAAGGGGCAAGAAATCCAAAATGAAACAAGGAAAGCCTCTCCAACAAGTGATGTTGGCACAACTGGTTAGCTACTTGCAAAAAAGCATACTCAAACCCTCATGAACAAAGGTCAAATCCAAATGGATTAAAGACCTTGATATCAGGCCTGAAACCATAAGATATATCAAACAACACATAGGTAAAACAGTTCATGACAATGAGACTAATGGCATCTTTAAGGAGGAAACATTACTCTCCAAACAAGTAGTAGCAAAGATAAACAGATGGGACTATATTAAGATGTGAGGCTTCTGCACCTCAAAGGAAATAGTGCCTAAGATACAAAAGCCACCAACAGAATGGGAGAAACTATTCACCCAATTCCCATCATATAAGGTGCTAATATCTAAGATATACAAGGTACTGACACAACTTAACAATAAAAAATATCTAACCCCATCAAAAATGGGGAGAAGAAATGAATAGACAGTTAAAGAAGAAATACAAATGGCCAAAAGACACATAAAAATGCTCCACATCACTAACCATTAGGAAGATGCAAATCAAAACAACTATGAGGTACCATCTCACACAACAGAGACTGGTACACTTCACAAAGAACAAGAACAATCAGTGCTGGCAGGGATGTAGAGAGAATGCTGGTGCAAATGCCGTCTAGTTCAGCCTTTATGGAAAACAATATGGAGATTGCTCATAAAATGGAAATTGAACTCCCATATAATCAAGTTATACTACTCTTATGTATATACCCTAGGAATATTAAAATGCAACACAAAAATCCTTTCCTCACACCTATATTCATTGCAGTGTTATTTACAATAGTCAGACTCTGGAAACAACCAAGATTCCCTTCAACAGATGAATGGCTAAAGAAACTGTGGTACATGAATATTATGTGGTACAATGGAATATTATGCAGCCGTCAGAAGAGATGAAGTCATGAAATTCTCCTATATATAAATGTACATGCAATCTATTTTGCTAAGTGAAATAAGTCAGAGGGCAAGAGATAGACACAGAATAGTCTCACTCATTTATGGGTTTTAAGAAAAATAAAATACATTATTGTAATAATGTCCAGAGGCAATAGAGATAAGGGCTGGAAGGTCCAGCTCATGATATGAAGCTCACTACAAAGAGTGGTGAGTGCAGTTAGAGAAATAACTACAATGACATCTATAGTGACAATATAAATGAGAGACGTAGAATTCCTGTCTTGAATGAAGGTGGGAAAGAGGAAGGTGGTTGGGGTTTTGGTGGTGGAATTGTCGTACTGGTAAAGGGGGGGGTGTTCTTTTTATGACTGACACCCAAGTGCAATCATATTTTCAATCAAGGTACTTAAAGACAATAGTTTTAGATAAAAAAAATGGGGCCTGAGCGATAGCACAACAGTAGGGCATTTTTTGTCTTATAAATGGCCAATCCAGGATAGACGTTGGTTCTGTCCCATATGGTCCCTCGAGCCAGGAGTGATTTCTGAGTGCATAGCCAGGAGTAACTCCTGAGTGTAATAGGGTGTGGCCCCCAAAGCAAAATATATATCTGGAGCACATGCTTTCTATATGGGAAATCCCAAGTTTAAGCCCTGGCACTGCATGTAACTTTAAGCACTCCCCAGAAATGATCACTATCCCAGGGAGCAGCTCCCAAGCATTTCTCTGTTTGTGGCCTAAAGTGAAGAGAGTGAAGAGAATATGAATGAATGTAAATAAGTCTTATTCAACAAGCGCTAAAACTGTTAACTCTTATAACCATATGCTTAAAAATTTAAGATTTTTACATAAATATGCGATATAGTATATAAAAACAATGATGGGCCACACCCTGTGGCTTTTAGGGGCTATTTTTGACTCTGAGCTCAGGAGTAACCCCTAATGGTACTTAGAGGATCAAATTCAGTTCAGGGAATCCAACCTCCTTGGTGGGATCTAAGCAAGTGTCTGATCACCTGAACTATCTCTCAGACCCCCCAAAATGTGCTATATTTTCCAAAAAAGCAAAAGGTGAAACTGTACAATGTAGGATATTTTATTTATTTTTACAATTCAAAACTCATTAGTATCCACAGAGAACGACAGCTGCTGAATAAGCTTATCTACACTTGAAGAAGTATATTAACACATGAGGACATATAGACATATTTGTAAAATTTGTTTCTACATGGTACATTTGCTTTTCTGTGTTTTTGTTT
Organism: Crocidura indochinensis; assembly: GCA_004027635.1. Taxonomy (NCBI): domain Eukaryota; kingdom Metazoa; phylum Chordata; class Mammalia; order Eulipotyphla; family Soricidae; genus Crocidura; species Crocidura indochinensis. The sequence goes on along the minus strand of PVKC010010500.1, from coordinate 3,310 downwards.
TATTTGGGGACCACAACCAGCTCTGCACTAATGGGGAGTTTACGTGCTCATATGGGGTGCCAAGGATTGAACCTGAATTAGCTGTATTCAAGTGAGGAGCCCTACCAGCTATACTATATCTTTGTTCCAAATTCTGTTTTTTATTCTAACAACAGGCATTCATTTCCTTTATTATATTTATAAAATATAGTTTACTGACAGTTGAACCAAAATAAATGTTAAAACAGATTTTCAAATCTAAAACATCTTGTGACAAATATATCTTATTTGGAATTGACTTTTAAAATTTCTTTTAAAAAGGTATTTTAAAACATGTCAATTCCAGTGATGCTTAGGGGACTTTCATCTTATTTTTTAAAAATATATAAACTATTTAAGCACCATGATTACAAGCATGACTGTAGTTGGGTTTCAGTCATAAACAGAATACCCCTCTTCACCAGTGCAACATTCCCACCACCAACGTCCCCTCCTCCCCCACCCCATCTGTATTCAAGACAAGAATTCTACTTCTCTCATTCTTTAACATTGTCATGCTAGTTGTTAGTATATTTATTTCCCTAACATCATTCACTTTCTTAATGCTCTGGAGGTCAATCCTGGAAGTGCTTAGGGAATTCATATGGTGCAGGGGCTAGCATTCAAAGCATCTATTCAGTGTTTCTCCCCATGTCTATAAGGACATTAAAAGATAACTGGGGGGAAATATCAGTATTAATTGTGTGGTTATTACTATAAGATGTTAGCTTTGGTGATGAAGTCATTAAATTCAGATTTTCTTAAAAAAGAAAAAATAATTGGATCTCGGTCCTCTCTCATCTAACAACAAATCCTCTGTGCATCAAATTAAAAGCATTCCCCCCATATGGAAGCGACCCCTCTCCACATTTCTAGCTCTTCTGCCTCCAACCCCAGATCTTTAAAAAAAAATTGCTCACAAAGGAACTAGTCTTCATCTCCTCGACCACTAAATAAAAAAGTTACCTGTTAAAAAACACTTATATGTTCAAAAATTAGCACGCTCAAAAGAAAAATGTATGCAGCTACGTTGGGAGTAATTTATGCAACCAAACAGCATCAAATTTCTGGGAAATGTGAAACAGTCAAATATGAAACAGAATATTTCAGTGTCCACAAGAAATTTCTCACTTGAATTCTGTACTGTTCCTGAATATCTAATCTTTTCCAATGGTATGAGGATGGAAATCCCAAAACTATTGTCACATAGATATATGGGGGCCCACGGTCGAGAGAGAAAAATTGGAATTGCCTAGTCAAAGCCTTTCATCAGAATACTGAAGTTACCCACTTTAGTTTCAAATTTAAAAACTGGAAACGGGCATGGAAAACTCTTCATGTTTGCTAAATGGTAATAGCAATAAATGAAAACTTTTTTCTTCAAAACATATAAGAAAACAATGAAAGGCACTACTTGAAAGTATTCGATTTAGATTGTCATCTGTCTGAAGAACCGGAATTTTTCTTAGTTTTTAGGGAAAAATAACTGACTACTGGGAAAGGACGCAGGGTGGCGCTGCAGCCTTAGAAGTTGAAAAGAGGAAGGAAGTTGCACAGGCTCCTTTAAATAGCCACTCCGTTGGGGGGTGGGGGGGGGTGGGGAAGGATATATCCGGGAATCGAGCTTTCCAAAGCAATCACCCCGGAAACTCAGGGCCTTAGGCGACTCCTTTGATCTCGAATTCCTCAAGATTCTGGGACATCGAGTCTGCAACCACACCAGTCTAAACCGGTCCTCTTTGCAGATCCCAAGGCGATGGAGGCTGGAGAGGGAAGGAAAGGCATTCGGAAACAAAGGCAAGTCCTCATACTCTTTGTTTGGCTGGGCATAGCTCAGGTTGGTTCTGAACCGAGGCACTATTCAGTGGCCGAAGAGATGGAGATTGGCTCCTTTGTGACAAATTTGTTAAAAGATCTGGGTTTGGAGGCAGAAGAACTAGCAGCGCGGGGACCCCGGGTCGTTTCCAAAGGGAAAAAAGTGCGTTTGCAGTTCGATGCACAGACTGGGGATTTGTTGTTAAATGAGAAATTGGACCGAGAGGAACTGTGTGGCCGGGTTGAGCCCTGTGTACTACCTTTCCAGGTGTTGTTGGAAAATCCTTTGCAATTTTTTCAGGCTGAGCTACAGGTCAAGGATATAAATGATCATTCCCCAGTTTTCCTAGACAAAGAAATAATTTTGAAAATATCAGAAAGTATCTCTCCTGGAACTACTTTCTTAATAGAACATGCACAGGACTTAGATGTAGGAAGCAATGCTCTCAAAACGTACACACTCAGTTCCAATTCCTACTTTCACCTTAAATTACAAGAATATCCCGACAGCATAATACTACCACAACTAGTGCTGGACAAAGCTTTAGATCGTGAGCAACAGACTGAGATTAGATTAATTGTCACAGCGATGGATGGCGGTATTCCACCCAGGTCTGGCACTGCTCTGGTTCGCATTGAAGTTTTGGACATCAATGATAACGCCCCCAAATTTGCAAAGTTGCTCTATGAGGTGCAAATCCCAGAAAACAGTCCCATTGGATCCCAGGTTGCCATGGTCTCTGCTAGGGATTTGGACATTGGTACCAATGGAGAAATAGATTATGTATTTTCTCAAGCCTCTGAAGACATTCGTAAAACTTTTAGTATAAATGCAAAATCAGGGCAGGTCCATTTAATACAGGAACTAGACTTTGAGTTCATTCAGAATTACACTGTGACTATTCAGGCTATAGATGGTGGAGGCCTTTCTGGAAGTTGTATGGTGTTTGTCCAGGTAATGGACTTGAATGACAACCAGCCAGAACTGACCATATCAAAACTGAATAATAAGATCCCAGAAAACTCAGAGACGACCATAATTGCTGTGTTCAGTGTTTCAGATCCTGACTTCGGAGACAATGGAAGAACTGTATGTTCTATTCAAAATGATCTTCCCTTCATTCTTAAACAATCGGTTGAAAATTTTTACACTCTAATAACAAACACAGCCCTGGACCGAGAGCAGCAGGAGGAATACAACATCACCATCACAGTCACAGACCTGGGCAGCCCCAGGATGGCAACGCAGCACACCATCAGGGTGCTGGTTTCAGACCAGAACGACAACGCCCCCGCCTTCAGCCAGCCCTCCTACACCCTGCTGGTGGGCGAGAACAACAGCCCCGCGCTGCACATCGGCAGCGTGGAAGCCACGGACGCGGACACGGGCAGCAACGCACAGCTCACCTACTCGCTGCTGCCTGGCCCAGAGCCTTGGCCCCTGCAGCTGCCGCTCGCCTCGCTGGTGTCCATCAAC
>PVKC010010499.1:0-25675 GCA_004027635.1 Crocidura indochinensis | reverse complement strand
AAAGGAAAATCCTTGACCTAAATACAAGGGGACCAAACCCCTGATGTTTCCTGGCATAAAACCAGCTCTAGGCTCCAGGCACACTAGATTGCCCAATCCCAGTCCTTGTCTGTAGTGCCAACACACTTTTATTTTCCACGATGTCTCTGTTGTTGGTATCATGTTTCTATATTAAAGATCCTGGAATCTGCATATCCTATAATGCAGTTAGGATGGTGCAGAATGTCCTCTCCTTTCACCTTACAATTAAAGGGCAATGCAGAAAGCCCTGTCCAGTATGCAGGTCGTTGATGGTCTTAAGTCTCCTCAGTGTTAAGGGAAGTCTCTTGTGAGTAGATCAATGTCAGAGCAGCGGTAGGGTCTTTCCTGGTAGAAGATTGCTTCCAGGTGTTGTAAAAAATCTTGGGTCTTTCCTAGATAGCTTTCCTAGTTCAGGGGTGAATGGAGAATGGAGAGGCCTGTGCAAGTCATTATGCCAATTTTCAGGGTGTAAGGTCCCATTGCACTACAAGATTTGGGAGTTCCTATCTCTAGTAGATAAGAATTTATTTGAGTGTAGGTATTACCCATTTAATGTGCCTATGCAAACAAGGAACAATGCCACATGGTTTTATAGGCCCATATGGGGGATGCAGGAACATGTATAAAACTCCCCATGATGTGCTTAAACATTGGAATTAAACTGAGGGACTCTTCCACTGAATATTTCTTATTGCAAAGTTCACAAAGACAAGAAAAGATAAAAGGTGGGGAAAATCTTCACTGTTTACGAGAATATTTAGTAAGAGTTAGCTGTCAAAGAAAATAGATATAAAATACTCAAAGTCATACGTGTACATTTTATGTCTTTTGATATAGTTGGGGTTTGGTAAATCCAGTGAAACACGTTGGTGTGTGATTAGGAATGTTGAGAACAGAAGTTAAAAAGGATAAGTGAGAGGAATTGAAGGTTGGGGGTGATAGAATTGAAAATTGAAATCAGCTTTACAGGGGTGTGCAAAAGGGCAGAATACCAGATGGACATTCTACATACACAAAACATAACTTAAGGATGGGATATATTATTAATATATGCGGTGCTTGTGGGGGCGATAGCCCCCACGCGGTTTTGAATATGTAGACTAGAAAGATATTGCCAGAGACTGCCTTGGAAAAAATGAGCAGCTCACAACACCCCCAATTTGGACTCATCTGGAGGCCGGGGGGCAGGAGAGGGTGCAGCTGGGGGCCTACCAAGGTTCCCAGCCTGCCCAAGTGAGGGAGAAAGCCTTCGACATTGGGGCCACCCCAGGCCCCATGTCCGGTAGAGCCAGGCTCAGGATCCAACTACGATTCGGTGGAGAACCAGCAGCCAGCATCCACCCGCCCTCCTCCCTAACTCTCACACCCTGCACAGGGGCAAGGGCAGGGAAAACTTGGGGTTCCCCTCCCAGAAAGGCCACCCGACACCCACTTTTCCTGGCCACCTGGGTCGCCACCCCAGGAGGCCCTGGAGGCCAGGGGGCAGAAGAGGGTGCAGCTGGGGGACTACCAAGGTTCGGCCCTCCTCCGTAGCCCTCGCCTTCCCTTTCTTTTCTTAAACCAATTTTTATAGTCTCTAGTCTAGAAGGACTCCTCCCATTTTTGCTTGTTTGAATTTTTGCCTCCCCCCCTTTTATTCTTTTTCTTTTCTTTTTTTTTCTTTCCTTCAAACAGAACCACATAACTTGAACTGAACCATCTTGTTCTGTCTCACAAATTGAGGGGGAAATAATGGAGGGCACCAAGACCAAACAGTAGTAAGATCATTGAGTAGAAATAACAAATGATCAGACTTAAACACCAAATTCTAAGCCAACGACAACAGAATCAATACCTAATCTACAACAAGCTAGACAGATCACTTATACTAGCAGCCCAGGGGTCAAAGGAGGGGCAATACGGGATGCATGCTGAGAACAGGGGTGGAGAGAGGACAAGATTGGTGGTGGGAGTGCCCCTATTCAATGTCACTATGTACCTGAAATACCACTGTGAATGATTTGTAATCCTCTTTGGTTAAAATAAAAATTATTAATAAAAAAGAAAAAGAAGAAAAGAGAAAAAAAAGTTCAGCAGAGATGCCACAAGAAACCCTCAAGGGCTGGATAAGGAGAAGTGGTAGAATCTTAGAATTTCAAAAGAAATTATGCTTAGAACAAGTAAGGTGGCATGAATGTCTTTTTCATATTAGAATCTTCTCTAACTGCATTCTCCATTCTTTGTTGCAAGCTTTCTTTCATGAACTGGTCCTCCTAATTCTTATCTCTATTGTTTCTGGGTGTCATCCCACACTGTTTTATATTTCCCTTATTTTCCACAGATGAATGAGATTATCCTATGTCTATCTCTCTCCCTCTGACTCATTTCACTCAGCAAAATACTCTCCATTTCTGTCCATGTATAAGCAAATTTTATGACCTCATTCATGGCACCTTTTCATTAACAGTTGGGCAAACCACAATGTCTAAAATGAAAAGAGCGTGGTGGGAGAAGTAAAATGTCTGACTAAGAGTCAGGCAGAGGTGGGTGGGTGGAAGAGAAGAAGGCATCAGGAAGGGTGAGAGGGAAGCTGTTGGTGGCAGAAAATGAGTACTGGTGAGTTGTTATACATATATGACTATAAATTAACATAAACAGCTTTATATGTGGAAGGAAGGAAGAAAGTGAGGGAGAGAGGGAGGAAGGAAAGAAGGGAGGGAAGAAGGAAGGAATGAAAGAAGGAAGGAAGGAAGGGAGAGAGGAAGGGAGGGAGGGAGGGAGGGAGGAAGGAAAGAAGGAAGGAAGGAAGGGAGAGAGGAAGGGAGGGAGGGAGGGAGGAAGGAAAGAAGGGAGGGAGAAAGAAAGGAAAATAAAATCAGGAAACACTACAAGGAATGCAGTGAGTGGGAAATAAATATTCATTATATTCATTTACCATTATTTGGTACTTAAATCTCCCATTGCTAAACACTACGTAAAATTGTTTTTAAATAGGGGCAAAAGAAAAGTAAATTGAACTATTATACAATCTAGCATTTATTTCTGATATATTTTTTTGCTTTCTTAGGGACCACACATAGCAGTGCTCAGGCATTACTCTTCACTCTGTATTTTACACACAGGTTACTCCAGGCTCTGTACTCAGATCCAAACTGTGTAGAACTCAGGAAGACCTTATAGGATGCTGGAGATCAAATCTAGGTCAGCTATATGCAAAGCAACTGTCCAACCCGATGTATTGTCTTCCTGGCTTCATCATCTAGCAATTCGATTCCTGGCCTATATCCAAAGAACACAAAAGCATTATTTTTCAATAATATATGTGAAGTTACACTCAGTTCAGTACTGCGCACAATAGCCACAATATGAACGTAACCAATTTCCCAGCAAGAGTTGAGTGCATAAAGAATGTATGATATGTGTACACAATGAAATACTGCTGACCTATAAGACAAAATGAAACCTTATCTTTTGCTACAACATGAATTGTAAAAGGGATGACTCAGCAAAATAAGTCAGAAAGATACATAACAGATAACATCAGTCTTATGTGATATATATAAAAATTAAGCCAAAAAATGAACAGTATCCGTTTAAGCAAACTCTTAGATTTTGAGCCTGAGAAGCTGTCAAATATTGACATTTTGGTGATAGATTTGGTATGATAAAATATAAACATCTACACTCTTGTAAACAACTGTTAAAATTTTTAAATAGATGGGCTAAGATTAAGTTTCTATTAAGCTTTTTTTTTTTTTTTTTTTTTTTTGGTTTTTGGGTCACACCCGGCAGTGCTCAGGGGTTACTCCTGGCTCCATGCTCAGAAATTGCTCCTGGCAGGCACTGGGGACCATATGGGGCACTGGGATTCGAACCGATGACCTTTTGCATGAAAGGCAAACGCCTTACCTCCATGCTATCTCTTGGGCCCCTCTATTAAGCTTTTTTAAAGATTAAATCAAAATATCTAAGCATTCATTACATAGTGGGACAATTTTCAAGGTAGCACAGAAACTCCAAAATTTCACATGTTGTCTTATCTCCTGAATTATACACATATATTTAAAAATCAAAATACCATACAGCTTATGCCAAATGAAAGTATTTGATGTACACAATTATAAATAAGTAATAAATGGGTTGAATAGGAAGTTATACAAGGGTAATAAAAGACAAAAATCGAGGAGAATTCTCAAGACAAAAAAATCTAGAAGACAAAGTTCATGAAAAAATAAATTAAGTATCTTCATGGTTATTTAAGAAGTTCAAACTTTATCAAAGGTATGAAATAGCTGATGAGAGAGGTTAATATTATTTTAATTATAAGTAATACAGTGAAATTATAAAGGCAGGCCTCTTTTAAAAGGAAATAGAATGCAAATGAGAATTATTTAATACTAGAGAGAAATAATTTGCTTAGTGCTGACTAGTTAGAGTAGATATAAAATTTCTTATTACATGAATAATTATGAATAATATTTTCAAGTGACATTATATTTTTAATTTTTAAAAGACATATAAATCTATATCTTTTGATAGAGGAGCAAAGATGGGAATGCTTTTTGTACAGTTTGTGCATAATGTGTTTCATGGACAGTTTTGGGGTATTATCTCTGTTTTCTTTTGCATGAACTCTCATAGTTCCAAAGAGGAACACATTTGAGATGTTAACTGGATCTCAGTTCTAATAGTGAGGCTGAAAGTTTCTCACTGATGATTGATGGGTTCATGTGGGGTGACCTTCACCCTAACAACACAACTTTGGTTGCTAGATAAACAAAGGCAGAAGGATCCCGCCTCAGTGATTTGTGGCAGTGACGGATAGCAAAGGCATTTATGATTCTACTTTCACTAAATAGGACACATCAAAATGACTTGGCAAGAGGGAAAATAAGTTTCAGATTATACTGATAAATAAGGTATCAGCATTGGACCACTTTCCTTTGGAAAGGCTACCATTAGGCTTAAACATCAACACTTATGACTTCAATTTTGATAATTATTTTTAAAGGTAACATTTTTGACAGTTTTATTTAAAGAAAATACATCACATAGTTGACATAGTTGATCGTGATATGTTTATTTTAAGAGAAGTGAAAGCAAAGTTACTAAAAAAAAGGAAAAAAAGTAACATGGAAGAAAAGAGGATAAAGGAAAGGAAAAAGAAACTAGGAAAAGTAGCAAGCTCATTTGTAAAAAATTATTGTATATTATATATATGCATATATGTATACATACATATATATGTATATATATATATATATATATATGGTTTTTTGGAGAGTGGTCACACCCAGTGAACACTCAGGGATTATTCCTAGCTATGTACTCAAAAATCACTCCTGGTTTGGGGGACTATATGGGATGCAAGGGAGTAGAACCATGGTCCACCCTAGGTTAGCGCGTGCAAGGCAGATGCCCTACTGCTTGGGCCACAGCTCCGGTCCCTGTATCTTGTATTTTAAAGCATATTGATGTGTACTGGGATTTGCAATACTGTTAATAACACTTTTCTTGCACATATCATTCCAACATCATAGTCATCACCAAAGTCCACTTCCCCATCAGTATCTTAAGGACCCCTTCCCCACCATGCAAGATTAACTCAGTAGATTAAAATCTTCCATTCTGGAATTGTAACCAAGCCCACAAAAGCTGTTGCCATGTTCAAACTGAACCCAATCTATAGATTCACTCTTTTCTCAAATGAGACGTAAGTTGAAGCATGAAAGATTATGGCTACACCAGTCACACATCACAAAGCTGGCCATATCAAGAAGAGAGGATGGGCCAAGCCCCCATCCTGCCAAAGCCATGCTTGCTGCCTCCATCACCTAGAATCACTGTTTTCCCGATGGTCCAGCCTCATCTGTGACCCTCTATGATTTTCTTTGGGGACACTGATCTGACCATACTTTAGGGCTGATATCACCAGGAATTTTTGGAGCAAGTCTAGACACCCTCCCTTCATATCTTCCTTCTTCCAGGAGACCTGGCAGCCAAAAGTACCTAAAAGTCTCCTAAAAGTCATAGTATCAGAATAGTACCTTAAACCATGATGCCCTTCAAGAGATGAATGGCTAAAGAAACTCTGGTACGTATACACAATGGAATATTATGCAGCTGTCAAGAGAGATGAAGTCACGAAATTTTCCTATACATGATGAACACGGAATCTATTATGCTGAGTGAAATAAGTCAGAGGGAGAGAGAGAATAGCCCCACTCATCAGTGGAATTTAAGAAGACGTGGGAAAAACAACAATATATTGTCATCTCCTTGCTGAGCATTCAGGGTAAAAATTCATCTTTCCATAATTTATGATTCAATTCTTTTCAATAAATTGATCAATGGTATTAGTTAAACTAGGTAACATAAAAGCTATTTGTCAAAGTTCTCTTGTATGCTATTTTACTGAATATGGAAAAGTTGTGAGTTTTAATTCTCTGATAAAACAAAGAATTGTAACACAAAATAAAGCTAAATAAATTGATGTCTCTGAGTATTTATTTATTTATTTATTTTGGTTTTTGGGTCACACCCAGCAGCGCTCAGGGGTTACTCCTGGCTTTGCACTCAGAAATTGCTCCTGGTAGGCTCGGAGGACCATATGGGATGCTGGGATTCAAACCACCCTCCATCCTGGGTTGGCTGCATGCAAGGCAAAGACCCTACCGGATGTGCTATCTCTCCAGCCCCAGATATCTCTGACTTTTTAAAAATATTTTCTTATGCTTTATAGGTTCATAAAAATAGTTCTTAGACAAATATTTCAAGTGCAAATATAAATATTTAACTTTCATCAGAAGTAATCCAAACAGGCTAGAATATTTTTTATAAAATATTATTTAAGCACCATGATTATACCATGATTGTAATTTGGTTTCAGTCATAAACAGAACACCCCCTCCCTTCACCAGTGCAACAATCCCACCACCAATGACCCCATCTCTCTCCTTCTCCCCTGACTATATTCAAGAAAGGCATTCTACTTCTCTCACTTATTAACATTGTCATGCTAGTTGTTAGTGTGGTTGTTTTCCTAACTGTACTCGCCATTCTTCATATTGTGAGCTGGTCCTTCCATCCCCCATTTTTATTGTCTTTGGGCATTATTACAATAAAGTCTTTTTAACATTATTTTTTATTTTGTTTTGGGGCCACACCTGACAGCACCTAACGGCATTCAGGGGCTATTCCTGGCTCTGCACTAAGAAATTAAACCTGGCAGGCTCAAGGGACCATTTGCAAAGACAGGGATTTAACTTGGATTGGTCTCGTTCCAGGCAAATGCCCTTACCCAGTGTGCTATCACTCTAGTCCCCTAGAAAATACTTTTAAATGTTATAGAAAAACTAAAGAAAAAATATATATTTCAACTCCTTGTGGAAAAGTGATACAATAATTCCACAAGTTTTATCAAATATAATCAAGGCATTTTCTTCTATCTAGCTGTCTTTCATTTTCTCTATTGTGACCCCTTCCTTTAGGCTTTGCTCTTGCTATAAACATTTCCAGGAGAGCTTATATTCTACCCTGATAACTTGCTAGTTATTCTTAATTTCTGCACACCCTTCAGAGTATCTATTATTGCCCCAATTTTCATCTGTTTCTTTTCTCACACTATGTATTGTCCTCTTCTGCAAACTTTTAATACACCGCATGCTTCTTCTTGTCACTAATATAAAATAGGGGCCTGGAAAATAGTACAGCAGGGAAACTTCTGACCTTCTGAATACAAACGAATTTTACTTGGAGCCAAATGAATCCCACCAGGAGTGATCCCTGAGTGCATGTCATAAATCAAAGAAATTATTTTGAGGGGGGGGAGAAAGTAGGAAACGTGCCTTGTAGGAGGCTGACCTGTGTTCTATTTCCTGCACCCCATAGTGTCCCCCAAGCATCACCAGTAGTAATTCCTTAGCATCACTGGATTTAACCCTGATAGTAATAATAATATATATTATATAATATTATAGAATATTTTTCATTCCTGATATAGAATAAATTATATTGAGAGGTCAATTCTCTCAACTCTTCTCAGTTTTTTTTTCAGGTATGGAATTGCAAAGGAACTATCTCATATCACCAGCACTGCTGTAAAAGCATTTCTCCATATTCTGGCCCAAAGAGCTTCTATCCAGCAGCTGTCTATGTGAGACTCTCCGGCTCCACCCTCATAATACCACCCACTACTGCATTACCTGTTCTGACACAGGGGTGGGCCATACACTGTTGTTTTTGTCCTCTAAAAAGGCATTGATTTGTCCATCCATGTTGCTGCAAATGTCCTCGCTCAAACTGAGGTTGAAAGTCTCTAGAAGGACTCCGCCCATTTTCAGCTTATTTTATTTTATTTTATTTTTATTTCCTTATTTTTTACCCTATTCTATTGCTTTTCTTTCCTTCAAACAAAACCACATAACTCGAATTACTGAGCTTCACCTCTCAAATAGAGAGGGAAACAAGGGAGGGTACCAGAACCAAACAGATATATGATCACTAATATTACGTAAGCTAGACAAAGTGGGGACCACCTACTCTAGCAGCCCGGGGGGTGATGGTGGGGGATATGGGTTGCAGGAAGGGAACGGGGATGGGAGGGAGGACAATTTGGTGATGGGTATTCCCCTGATTCAATGTTAATATGTACCTAAAATACTACTGTGAAAGATATGTAAGCCAATATGATCAAAATAAAAGTTTAAAAAAGTCATTAATTTGATAATAACTTTTGGACAATTTTTATAAGACATGCCTTTTTATACTATGGATATTCAGAAAGAATAAGTCCAATTTGAGAAGTTTATTTATTCATTTTATTTTTGCTTTTAGGGGAGTGATCACGACCAGTGACACTCAGGGGTTACTCCCATCTATGTGCTCAGAAATCACTCCTGGCTTGGGGGACCATATGGAACACAGGGGGATTGAACCTTGCAAGTCCTAAGTCAGCCACCTGGAAGGCAAATGCTCTACCACTTGCTACTTTGCTCCAACGCCGAGTTTTATTATATTTTTAGATAAGCAGGTAAAATGCTGTTTTCTGAAAAATAAAGATTTATGCATTTTTGTATAGTTTATTTGGGGTAAATCTATGGAAGCAGTCAACATAGGCTGTAAAAAGACAATATTTTACAATCTTTCAGAGTGCTTAATTTGATCTTAGAGATTGATATTTTTCTGCTCAAGCATGTATTATTTGATAACTAATGTTGTACATATATTCTGGAGAAGTATATTGTATGTAAGTCAAACTTTTATCACTCAATGTTTTCATACTATAACTCTAATGTTTTCTACTACTCTATAATAGAAATATGGTAACAAATGTATGGGAAAAGAAGCATGTGACTGGCTTAGGAAAAGAAAGCAAAAGAGATATTTGCCATTCAATTTTAAAAGAAAGCCAGATGTGAGCTTAACTTTGGGAATAGTTTTCTCCCTGCTGGATACATTCTCAGAAATAAGAAAAATTAACATGGACTAAAAGAGTTCAGAGGAAGAATGGAGCTTGTGCATACATGATAGCATTCCTACTGCTAACATGATATTTACAATTCTCCAATCTACAAGGATTCCTGCTGTTAACGTGATCTTTACAATTCTTACCTTCAGTGGTATAAAAGGCACCTTCACTCTAGAAACAAATTGTTTATGAAATATCAAGTAAATCCTGAAGGAAACAGGTTTTCTTTATTAGTACTATATTTAATAATTTGGTAGCATGGTTCCCAACAGTTCCCTTATTATTATTATTATTATTATTATTATTATTAATTTGGGTTTTTTTTGGCCACACCTGGTGACTCTAAGGTGATACTCCTGCTAATGGTCTCAGAAATTCCTCCTAGCTTGGGGGACAATATGGGACATCAGAGATCAAACCCAAGTTCATCCTAGGTCAGCCTCATGCAAGGCAAATGCTCTACCATCGCGCTATCACTCTGGCCCCAACCCATATTATTATTTTATACATATATGCTTCTTTACATGCCCACTACTAGTATTAGTAATTCACCAGTACTATGTCCATTTCCCCTTCATTGTCACCAGATATTACTGTATGAAACAGGCTTTTAAAAGTTTGATGTTTTGGGCAATTATTAAAAAAAAGAATAAAATAGGTATTGATACAAAACAATGTGTTTATGCAAGAGCAGGTCTATTCTGACAGAAAACATTTCCTTAATTTGTATTTGAATGAAAAACAGCACCACCAAATTATGGATATTACACTACCACTTAGCTTTAATGCCATCTAACTGCCATGATTACAAATGAGTGAACGGTAGCACCTCATGTGGCAAGAATGTAGTATGTATTAGTAGAAATTGTCAGCACACATCAATACATGATTTAACTGTCTCGTAGAAAAGTACAACCAATATGGATATGCACAAATACTAGCATATTTTTTTCTTTTTGAGTTTTGGACAACATTCAGCAATGTTCAGGGGTAACACAAGTTTTGCTCTCAAGATATTTTTGGAGGTGCTCTGGGGATCATATGGGATGCTGCAGATCAAACCCAAGTGACCTTCATAGAAGACAAGCCCCCTACCAGCTGTACTATATCTCTAGCTCCAAAATATTAGCATTGTTAAGGCCTGTCATCCTGTGAACAACCTATAAATTGAGAAAAAGAATTATATAATCTGGGAATACCATTATCTCATTTTTTCATCAAGGTAGCCATGAAGTTACTTTTCACAAAATAACTTATGAGAAAACTAAGTAGAAAAATATTGAACATATGTGTAGGATACACATTATTTTGTCATGTTTTAAATTTAACTCTAGAATCTTTCTCATCTCTTATTATTGTTGTATATTTGACTAACAGAATATATATAATATATATTCTATGTATGTATATATGGATTCTTCTATTAGAATTGGCATCCCAATTGATTGTTGGTATATATGCTGTTGTTTGCTTATAAATCCTACACTATAATAAAACTGTCATCTAAAATTATGAAGTCACCAAGGACACTGCAAATATTCACTGTGTAAAGAACTTTCAGTATGCCCTAAATCCATGAATGACACAGAATATTCCTTTGAGCACTTGTATCATAACGAATTTTTAGTATATCAATTTCTTTACTTGTGTTCATATAATTTAAATTTTATCTTACATTTTAATGTTGAGTGAACTTTCAGATATCATTACTAGATTCTCAAATCACAAAAATATAAAATGTATCTTGCACCCTAAAACACATGCTAAATACATTAGCTGGTTTACCAAGTATGTTTGAAGAATGATAACAGATCCCACAGATTCCTAAATCTAATCTAACTCAAAAAAAATTTTGGAAAATGTATAAATCTTACATGACATTTATTTCATAGATAATTTTATGCTTAGAATCCAGTAGTTATTATTTTGGTAAATTCCAATAATACTCACTTGAGAAAATAAAACTTCTATCCAATTTTATATCAATGTGTTGATCTCATACAAGTTCATATGGTCAGACATGTAGTTCAGAAGCTAAAACACTTGCTTTGCGTGCTCATAATCATAGTTCAATTCCTGGCACAATATGTAATCCCTGAAACACTACTATGGGCTGGATACTGATATAGACCCTTAAACATAGAGCAATGAGTAAACCAATCAGTATAGTCCAAAAAGCAAGAAGAATGTTAAAAATCTATGTTACAAAAACGTACTTGTATGTATTTTACACATAGAAAATATGAAGATATGCTCATACTTTAATACAAATATACATGCTGCAATTAAGTTCAAAAATTTTAGAAAGATTGTAAAAAGATACTGAAGTATTTTATCAATGATCCAGGGACTAGAACTAGAGGAATTTAAAATGTTTTCCTACAGAAAATGGGAGTAACATAAAGCAACTCAGCAACAACATATTTTTGTTTAAAAAATTGTAAGCTTAACTTTCAGCAATCTGAAATATAAAATAAATTTAAAAAGCACTACCTCAAAACACCCAGAAAGTCAGAGTTAAATACATCACATATCTTTAAATTTATAATTGAGTTACAAAATTGTTGTTTGGGGGCTCTCATCTGAAGATTTTTTAATTTTTAATTATTTATTATTTAAATATTTAAATATAACAATTCCAAAGCACTTCCCTTGTATGTAGCTGACTCAGTTCATTTCAGGTATGCCATATAGATCCCCTAAGACCACCAGGAATGATTCATGAGCACAGAGCTAGGAGTAACCCCTGAGAATTAGCAGGTGTTGAGCAAAATATAAAACAAAAATATATATAAAATAAATTTTAAATTGACTTTTGTGACCCCAAAATTTATTTATTCATCAATCATACCAGACTTGAATTTTATTGACAATACAGGGACAGAAAAGAAAACATTAAGCCGATGTAATTAAAGATAATTAGATAATACTCACATTCTTGGATTACTCAGTGAGAAAAAAATTGGAGAAAACTCCACTTACTAAAAGCAACAGAAAAAGTAGATTTTAATGATTAAGGAAATGATTCAGAATATTCAAAGATACAACAAACCTTACTAGGTAAACATGTCAAACAGTAATCATAGAAAGTTCAATCTTACCAAAAATTTACTCGAGTGATACCATAAAACAGTGGTCCATGAATAGTAAATTAATAATAACTATATAAGATAATCTCAACCACAATAATAAGTTACAGAGCAGTAATAAAATAATAATTTTAAAGTTTTAAATATATATTAGCGAACCCAATAAACAAAACAGCAACAATAACAAAACCAAATAAATTATTTTATTTTATTATGCTGCTTCATTTTTTTGCTTAGGCACAATAAATTGCCTTGCAAATAATTAAAATAACTCTTCTGAATTTCTTAGAGAGCTACAAGAAAGCACAGGAAAAAAAAAGAAATTGGGAGAACAATTGAAAAACAAAAAAAATGTCAGCAATAAAAAAAGTATTAAAAACCTATCACCAAAATTGAGGCTGAAGAATACAGACATTGAACTAAAGAATTAAACTGAGAAATAACACAATTACGTTAGTAGGGAAAGCATTGGTGATTTTGCACATTAATACCATAAACACCAACATTATTGTAACCATTATCATAATAATAAAATTAATTTTTAAATGTCCAAAGTTTCAACTAACAAATAGAAGAATCAGTGAACTCAAAGATAGACTATTTCAAATGACATGTCCAGAAGAGTGAAAAAATAATGTAAAAATTAAGAAAATCTATGTGACATATGGGATATTGTTAAAAAATACAAAATATGCATTAGTTCTGTCCCAAGAACAAGAAGGAACAGCAAGTGTCTTAAAGAAACTATGGCAAAACTTTTTCTAAATCAAGGAAGAGATTTAGATATGCAACTTCATAAGGCTATATAGATTATCATATAATTTCTAACACTGTATTTTTCAGGAATATTACAATTAAATGTCTAAAGTAAAAGACAAAGAATTTTTAAAAGTAGGACAATTCACATAAGAGACTTGCACTTAAGTATAATCATAGGATAATAAATTTAAATTGCTAAAGAAATTAACCAGCTGTGAATACATTTCCCAGAAAAAATGTGCTTCGGAGATGAATACAAGATGAAGAATTTCCTAGACAAACAAGAGCCGAAGGAATCCAACATGTGAAATTTCTACATAAATTCTACAGGAGCTTGAGTATTACATTAGTACAGAAGTCTAGTACAGAGCTTGCCTTCCATGTAGTATGTCTATATTAGATTTTTGGCTCCCTACATGGGTAATCCCTGAGCACAACCAGGGAAGATCCTTAAGTACAGAGTCAGAAATAAGTGCTGAGCATCACTGTTAGCCCAAAACCAACAACTTATCTACAAAAGGAAGTTAATAGTTACAGGTAAACTATGAAAATGTGCTCACACTGATAAAAATAAATTATAGTTAGGTTTACAATATGCTAGCCACAATAAGGTAGTGTAAAGTAGTGTATTAGCCACACAGTGGAAGAAGGAAGAAGAAAAAAAAAACAAGAAGAAGAAGAAAGAGAAGAAGAAGAAGAAGAAGAAGAAGAAGAAGAAGAAGAAGAAGAAGAAGAAAGAGAAGAAAAAGGAGGAGAAGAAGAAGAAGAAGAAGAAGAAGAAGAAGAAGAAAGAGAAGAAAAAGGAGAAGAAGCAGAAGAAGAAGAAGAAGAAGAAGAAGAAGAAGAAGAAGGAAGAAGAAGAAGAAGAAGAAGAAGAAGAAGAAGAAGAAGAAGAAGAAGAGAAGAAGAAGAAGGAGAAGGAGAAGGAGAAGGAGAAGGAGAAGAAGGAGAAGAAGAAGGAGAAGAAGAAAGAGGAGGAGGATAAGAAGAAGAAAGAGGAGGAGGATAAGAAGAAGAAAGAAGAAAAAGAAGAGGAGGAGGAGGAGAGAAGGAGAGAGAGAGAAATTAGATCTAAATACCCAAGCCAAAGTCAAGGACAACAGAATCAAGAGACCCAAACTATAACAAGCTAAACAAAAATGGACGTGTTACACTACTAGTTCAAGGGGCTAGGATTGGAGTTTTGGGATACATGTGGGGAATTATGGTGGAAGAAAGTCAACACTGGTGGTGGGAATTGCCCTAATTCACTATCAGTAAACACCTGAAATACAACTGTGAAAGACTTGTAACACACAATGACCTCAATAAAAATGTAAACTAAAAAAATGGAAATCACTTCTGTCAGGCTCAAGGAACCATATGGGATACTGGAGATGGAACTCTGATTGTTTGCTTGCAAGAAAAATGCTCTACCCAAGGCCTGAGTGATAGCACAGTGGTAGGGTGTTTGCCTTGCACGCAGCCAACCCAGACGAACCTCGGTTCAATTCCAAGCAACTCATATAGTCCTTGAGCCTACCAGGGTGATTTCTGAGCACAGAGCACCTCTGGATGTGACCCAAAATCCCAAAATCCTCCCCAAAAAAGATCTACTCATTGTGTTAATTGCTCTAGCCCCTGAAATATTTATTCTTATGACAATGGTTAAATCTAGAAATCAATAATGTGGAAAACTCCAAAATTCAGAAGTGTGTGAACTAAAACATTCTTCTAAACAACCAATAGGTCAAACATAAAATAAAAATTAAAATTAAATATATCTGATATAGACTGATATAAATTCACATCAAGCCCACATTTATGGAATACAAAAAAAAAGTCATGAAGAAGAAATGGAGTGACAAATGCCTTTATTTTTAGAATTGAGGAAATCTCAAGTAATCATCCTTAATTTTATGTTTCAAAGAAGTACAAAAATAAAGACAAGAATATATAAGCCTATCTTGGATTTAACAGGGGGAAAAGAAGATAAAAATCAAAGTTTAAATGATTAGGATGGAGCCTAGCGAAAAAATAGAAAAGATCTTCAAAACTATAAAAAGGTGTTTTTAAAAGAAATTAAATCATACCCTTATAGAGAAGCTATAAAGAAGCTGCAAAATAGCATAAATAAAAGAATATGCTAAAACTTAAAAAGGAAATACATAAATATCATATGACTACCCTGAACAATCTATACAAATAATGTATAGATTCCCAGTCACATACAACTTACTAAAACTAAATCATGAATAGAAAATAAAACCGACTAATAATGAGTATGGAGATAAAATCAGTAATTAAAAGCAATTCTCAAAATGAAAGCTCAAGACCAGGTGGTTTTAACCACTGTGTTATATACCAGTGAAAAAATGACATTAACTCAAAATTTATTTTCCCTAAATTGAGACAGAACACTTCCAAATGTACTTCACAACCCAGCACTACCCTGATAACAAAGCAATAGAAGGAATCTAAAAAATAGGTGAGGAATACTACACACACATATAAACACTCATTTTATGCACATACATACAGGATTATCATTACACTTCTAGAAAGC
This sequence comes from Crocidura indochinensis, assembly GCA_004027635.1. Classification (NCBI taxonomy): domain Eukaryota; kingdom Metazoa; phylum Chordata; class Mammalia; order Eulipotyphla; family Soricidae; genus Crocidura; species Crocidura indochinensis. Next base: position 9,813 of record PVKC010010499.1, on the reverse strand, counting down.
AGGAGACATCGATACTTCTATCAATAGATGAAAGTTGAGAAATAGCCTCAAATAATACAATTGAAGTAAGTTAAAGAAGCGTATGTACAGAATCATATCACTTACACGTGGGATCTAAAATCATTGATCTCATAGAATCATGGGTGAGTATAGAAAACTCAGATGTTTGTTAAGGGAGACAAGCTTTCAGTTAGAGTTAATTAAATTGCAGGGAACTGGATATAAATGTTGAATAAGTGAACAATACTATACTGTATACTCCAGAGTTACTATAAGAGTGGAACTTAAATTTCTCACATTGGTCACAATAAAAATTATTTAAAATAAAAGATTCTCACCATAACAAAAGCAAAGCAATAATTATAAAACCTTATCATAAACATTTGACAAGAAAATGGTTACTTCACTCAAATCACTCGAATTCCTTAAACTTTCTCAATATTTATGTTTGATTCTGATTTTGTGGTCACACCCTTACAGTGCTCAGAACTTATTTTGGGGGCACTATACAGGATGCCAGGAATTGACTCTGGGGCAGCCATATGTAAAGCGAGCACCCTATCCACTGTATTGTCACTCTGGCCCAACTTACTCAATGTTATATTTCAATAAAACTAGAAAATACCAATACAAAAAGCAAATCCAATATCTATTATAGGTAAATGATCTGTGTAATATGGTAGGTTAAATTATTTGTTGTCCATGCTTGATGTATTTCTTTTCCAAGGTATTCCAACTTGGAAGGAGAATGCTTCTCTGTACACCATACTAATCTATATTCTATCCATATGCCTGACCATATGACTACCTTTGACCAATTTCAGCATAAGCAGAAATATTCTATATCCGAGGAGGAGCAAGTTTCTCTAATTTTTCCAACTTTTTTTTCCACCTTCAGTTTACAACATTTAAGTGTGTTCTGTGGGTATAACTGAATAAAATTCTGGTTTTCTGTCCATCTGTGTGTTTATTACAAAATCCTTAGACCACTACAAGATGTTTCAAGTCCAACTTTTCTATTCTTTATAACACTCTTGTTTTCTTGGCTCACAGCAGCTATTGTCAGAACCATTGCAATCAGCATTGAATGGCTATTTCCATGGTGAAAAACAATCTCTGAGTTAAAGAAAGCCACTGACTTAATGGCATATGCTTAAATATTTCTCTCCTTCCCTTCCATCATCCCTACTGATGTTACCAGCTCAAATCACTATTGCCTTGCTTCTCCTCTTACAATAGTTAATTCCCCCAGCAATTCACAATATAGCTTTCTTTCTACTCAGTTGGGCAGCTGTGTGCCACACCCTACCATTAATTTTTATGAGTCGTGGATGTTGGTTTTCCATTTGCTCTAACACATGGTTTTCTAATGCTGACACTGACTTTCTCATTCTGCTTAACTTATTTTCCCTATTTGTTAGAAACAGGTTAGAAATAAGGGAAAAGAATAGATGCAATAAATCTGTTTTCATCACAAGCAAGAAGAAACGTTAGAAATAAAAGTCAGACAGCTCCATTTTCCTTCTAAATTTATTTCCCTGATCAAAGCCAGCAGATGCATTACTAGTATTCTGCCTATTTTAATGAATATGTGAAAGTTTCATTGTATATCCTGAACAGAACCAGAAAGCACCTTAGTAGTTTGAATAGAAAGAAGCTCGTGTTGATAGTTGTTGCCAGGTATCTATATTCCTGTGAAAAAGCAAGGGAAACTACTTTAAGACACTCTAGGGATCTGCAGTCTCCAAGCACTATCAGAAGCTCTTTGGAAATGTCTTTATGGCAGTTACCACGCCACTGACACATTAACTTTTCAAGAAACTTCAGTCAGAAGTTAGTCAACATTTTGGTCAGAAACGGAAAAACAGTATCAAAATCCTAGGACTGTGTATTCTTCATTTTAAAAATGGAAAAAAAATAGAAACATTTAAAACTAGAGTACATATATTTTATAAAAATTTTAGTTACCCAGATTAGTTTTTACTTGAAGGAGAGTTAGGACGATTTTATTACTTTTGTGAGGATTTCTTTCATAGTTATGTGATTTGAACAATAACCTTTCATTGTGATGAATTACTTAGAAATATCTAGCATGCAGACACCAGCTTCAAATCCCATCTAGCCAAATACATAAAGCTGAAATCATTTTATTAAGAAAAGAGTTGGTAAAGGCTAGTTTAGAAATTCCTTGTCACCTCAGTTTTCAAATGAGATGGATAATTCCATAGTGGATATAACTTTGAGCTTGTCTGCCACAGTTTCCCTTTCTGTTCTTTTAGTGAGTTTTCTTTTTTTCCCAGAAAAGTAGGGCAATATTTTTAATATTTTTATGCTAGAAAAGTAGGAAAATATTTTATTTTACTTTCTTGGAGTCACTCACTTTATTGCCATCACCACTGGATAATTGGATAAGCTAATAAGAGCTTTCCTTGTAGAATCTAAATTGGATTAAGTCCTCTCCGGGTCAGTGTCCTGTCAGCATGCTTAAAAATACCAGCTTCAAGATTTTTGGATGCCATTAACTTCTCTAGTTGGGTTACTCATGTTTTTTCGATTCTGTGATATGTCACACCCTTTCCAAAAGATTCATCCTGCCTCACTGTAAACTTCATAACTTTTGCTTACATTAGCTATAGCTGCTGTTGATTCTTGTGGCCAATACAGAAATACAGAAAACCAACACAGAGCCCCTATCAAAGGCTGAGGAGAAAACTTTCCACGTTAGCTTTCGACTCTGCATTATGCTGTGCAAGACTTGTTAAATAAGCAGGCAGAGCAGGTGGCTAGCTATGTCATGAAAATGACACCCTCATTAAGCCAAAAGTTATGCTTTAAATTTAGTAACCTTACCTAAAACACTACCAATTTAGGAATAAGGGTGGTCCTCTTAAAATGAGCCTGCAATTAAGGCATAATTCAATGTCAAGTTTCTTATTTAATCCATACATCTCACAAAGTTGAACTTTTCTAGGTAAAAACATAACTAGTTCATGGGTAGAATAGAGGGTGAGCCCTATAGTGGGCGACTGAACAACTAAAGATGTCATGGGGCCCCTGGGCCCCTAGGCCCCTGTTGCCTAGTAGATTTTGACATCATTGATCTCATAGACTGTTGCTGAGATGTTTGCAACCTGTCTAATAGGCACTTCTATATCCAGATTTACTAACACTTCCTTTCAAAGACACATCACCAAAGGGGTCTATAATCTTTTTTTATTAATATCCTTATTTAAACACCTTGATTACAAACGTAATTGTGGTTGTGTTTCAGTCATGTAAAGAATACCCCCCTTCATGAGGTCTATAATCTATCTTGAATATGACTTATTTTTTGTTTTTGGACCATACCCATTGATGCTTAGGCTATGCACTCAGAAATCACTCCTGGCTTGGAGGACCATATGGGATGCCAGGGTTTCTAACAGAAGTCTGTCCTGGGTCAGCCTTGTGCAAGGAAAATGTCCTATTACTGTGCCACCACTCCAGCTCCATAAATACAAATTATATCCTCACTCACCAGTTTTATCAATTGTGTACTGACTCAACCATAGGCTAAAAGTCATCTTCCTCAGCATAATATGCATAATTTTCCAAGCTTTTTCTTCCCACTTCTTCATTTGTATTAATACTCCAGCTATACCTACCTATGAAATTTTCTCTCTCCTGCTTTACCAGCCCTGAATTTTATTCTTTGGACATGTCCATCTTGTATTCAGATGTACTTTCCTGGAATCTTACAACACTGACTCTATTCATTGCTGAAAAATATTATCAGAAACCACCATTATTAGCTAGAGTAGATATCACCATTACTAGACTTATTGGTAACCTTTTTGTCATCAGGAAGTATCCTGACATTTGTATTTTAATGAAAACATAACCAACTGACTAACAGTGCTCATTTAGAATCCTAGGCTTACCGTGTCTTTACGATTTAGGACTATCTATTTTAATTCTGTATTGCCAGCACTCCTAATGTGAAAGGCTCTAAACATATGTTTTTGGTGTAATCAATAGTCAATGCTCAATTTCTCTTTTTTTGTTTTAGTTTTTGGATCACACTCAGCAGTGCTCAAGGATTACTCCTTGCCCCGAAATCGCTTCTGGCAGGCTCAGGAGACCATATAGGATGCTGGGATTCAAACCACTGTCCTTCTGCATGCAAAGCAAACTCCTTACCTCCATGCTATCTATCCAGCCCCTCAATTTCCCTTTTTGAGGCAAAATATGAAATAAAAAATCTGGGGGCCCGGGAGATAGCATGGAGGTAAGGCATTTGCCTTTCATGCAAAAGGTCGTCAGTTCGAATCCCGGTGCCCCATATGGTCCCCGTGCCTGCCAGGAGCAATTTCTGAGCATGGAGCCAGGAGTAACCCCTGAGCACTGCCGGGTGTGACCCCCCCCCCAAAAAAAAGAAATCAAAAATCTTTATAAATAAGATAATCAATTAGAGAGAGAAGTAGATGCCTGTCTCAAATACAGGCAAGAGGTGGGAAGGAGCAAGGGGAGGCATTGGTGGTGGGAATGTTGCACTGGTCGAAGAGGGGGGGTCTATTTATGACTGAAACCCAACTACAATCATGCTTATAATCATGGTGCTTAAAGATTTTAAATATTAAAGAAAAGATAATCATTGATCCCATAAACATCAAAGAAAAAACTTCTTTTGCTATTTCCTATCAGTCGATTTATCTTTAAGCGTCTAGATGGTCAGTTGACCAAACACCATAACTAAAGAATTACATATAAATGTTTGCATTCCTTAAGAGAACCTATTCACTTCATCATTTCCCCATAGGTTTGTAAGAGTGCATTATCCATGGGCTTGACCTTTGTCATTGGAATTTACTGACTTGAACTTTGGTTTATTAAAAATAGTAGTAAGTTATTATTATATCCATTTGCCAGGGAACCAAATCCTCTGGATTTAGTGATAAAAGCTTTAAATGGCACGACATAACTTAAAGATAGGAACATCCGCCGTAATAAAATTATCACCTCCGCCTAGGAAGAGGGGACAAGGTCTCAACTGGAGATGGCAAGGATTAACATTAGAGCTGGCAGGAGCAGCTGGGAGACATTCTACCGAGAGCACATAGTATTCAGAGTCGAAGATTAGTATGTCAGAGACCTTCCTTAAAATTACAAGCTCTTCTCACTCTTTTCAACAGCTGAGGCTTCCAGCTGAGAGACGGAATACTTGCCTATCTTAGAATATTTCCTTGCTAGTGATTGATATGTCCCCCACTGCTGTTGGGATATGGGGGAGAGGGGTGTTGGGAGAATGAGGGCTCTTACACACCAGCAGAAGAAATATGAATCGCTACAGTCTTCTTTGGAGAGCAATCTGGCCATTTCTTTTAAAATTAGAAATACACACACCCTTTGACCCAGGAATCCAACTCCTAGGAATCTCTCCCACAAATATAAAGACACAAGTATGTAAGAAAATAACAGGGCCCATATTCAGAAAGAACACACCCCTACAATGTACCCATTAGCATCTCTTCTGATTGGTCTGTACCTGTGCCATACCGGTCATTAAATATTTTTAATGTCACCTCTGGGTATATAAATAAAATTTTACATGAGTGAGATTATTTTTTAATTATGAGCATTTTTTCCTTACAAGCTGTATGCGTGTGTGCCTTGCCTCTCTCCACCAGCTCTCAGAGTCATTTTGCAAATAGCCAATTAGCTGTGGTGCTCATATAACCTTTATATATATATATTTATTTACATAAGTCAGAGTACTTATAGAAAGGGTGCTCAAATCATACATGATGCTCTGCATATTGATTTTCTTTGTATATTTAAAAACTAATCTAAACATTCATTCTTTTTTATTTTTATGGAGCATCTATAGCCTGCATGTATGCTAATAGAGTCAACCATTTTAAAACTGATTTACCTTTTCTATGTTTCTATTTTCACTGAAGCACAGAACACTGCATCCTGTGTTACCAAATGATAGGTTAAATCTTATAATTAAGGTGAAGAATATGCTTATACTTTTTAAATGCCCATAGCATTTATAAATTCAGAATTGCTTTTCCCCATTTTTTATTGTTTTGCCTTTTTGCTATTAATGTAAAACAAACACACATATATATAAATATCATTTTTTCTTACAATTATTACAGAATCTATGCTCTTTTTTAACTTTTATCTTGCCTACAAAATCAATTCATATATTTTTTAAAAAGTCACTTTTTCTTTTACAGATTCTAAGACTTTTACCTTTGCTTAAAAGTCATTACTTCAGGGACCAGAGACATAGCATTGAGGTAAGGTAAGGCGTTTATCTTGCATGCAGAAGGACATTGGTTCAAATCCCGGCATCCCATATGGTCCCCTGAGCCTGCCGGGAGCGATTTCTGAGCGTAGAGTCAGGAGTGACACCTGAGCATTGCCAGGTGTGACACAAACAACATAAAAAAAAGTTATTACCTCAAAAATATGAAACAAAGAAAGAATAAAAATGTAAAAGGGGGCCCGGGAGATAGCATAGAGGTAAGGCGTTTACCTTTCATGCAAAAGGTCATTGGTTTGAATCCCGGTGCCCCATATGGTCCCCTGTGCCTGCCAGGAGCAATTTCTGAGCATGAAGCCAGGAGTAACCCCTGAGCGCTGCCAGGTGTGACCCAAAAAACAAACAAAAAAAAAAAGTAAAAGTTGTCATTTCAAAATAGCTAGTCTATACAGTTTTCATAATTCTAAAATAATAATTTCTATTAATTTATAAAATTAAATTTCTATAAATAGAATTTTACATTATTATCCTTATGAGTAAATACATATCTCCTTATAAGCATCATGTTAGCTAGGTCCCAATTCAAATACAGTTTTTTAATTTTATTTAGTCTGTTTCACAATTTATCTTTCTGACTGCATTTTAACCCAAGATATATCATCTTCATACCAATTAATAACATTTATAGTTCTCTATTATTTACTAGTTTACTCATGATTTTATTTCTTTATAAAGTAACTGCAGCATTTTTCATATTTTTTCCAGAAACATCATTATTTTATCCAGATTTTTAGATTTATATTAGCATAACTTTATTGTGACGGCATAAGAATTTAGAACAATTACGTAAGTATTTAGAATAATGAATGGATTGGATAATTTACTTAGTTTTATGAATCTTATTTTGCTCTATTTTACAAAGAAAATAATGGATCTATTTCCTAAGTTTTGTTCTATGTAATCAAATTCTTAGAACTGGGCTTCACAAATTTTTAGCTCTTTATTACTATTTATTTTGCTCATTTTTCTCCTGTCGAGTGTTGTAAATATTATATTTGATAAATATCCTATGAGTATCCCAACATGTAGATTCAGTTCTATCAGTTTTTATATATAATTAGTAGCTTGAGCATATCTATTGTATTATTCTTCTATAAGTAGTTCCCAAAGTATAGTCCTCCCAGGGTTCTTAAAAGCCTTCAAAGAAATCACAGCTGTATATTATTTTCACCATAACACTGAGATGTAATTTGAATCTTTCATTTGTTGTGTTTAACACAAATGTGAAAAAGAAATGTTGAGTAAATATGTTTAGCAGATACATTATTTTATTAAAAGCTAACACTTGAGCAGGCTTTTCTTTCTTTGTTCCTCCTTTCTTCGCTTCCTTCCTTCCTTTCTTTCTTTGTTTCACTGAAACTTATTTAGAAAGATATAAGGAAAGAAAGAGAAAAAGAGAGAGAAAAGTACATATTTGAGAAAGAACACAACCTTCTCTGGAGTGGAAATAAGCAAGCAAAGACATAGAGATGAACAAATAAGATCCATGTTCAGGGGAAAACACAAGTTTGAAGATCAAGATCCTCGAACCTGTTTGTTTTTTTTTTTTTTTCAGTAGTCTGTGTGATAAAACATAAAATGTGCTAAAACCTCTTAAATAGGAAAATAATATTTCCTCAAGAGAAATTAGTTTTGATTTAATAATGAAGCTAGTCCATAAATAAAAGGATATGCACCCAAATTATTTTAGTTTACAATTCAGTTTGCTAAAAATAAAATAAAATTTTGAGAACCATAGAAATGACTCAAATGCTGAAAGTTTATCCTTGCATGTAAGATTTGATTTCCAATACAGTCTGGTTCCTCAGGCTAGGCCAGAAGACAGCCCCAATCTATGGCCAAAAGTGGTCACTGAGCACCACTGGAGGCAGCTCCAGGACACACAAAAAAAAAAATTATGAAATCAGATGACAAAAAATATAGCTTTAAAGAATAGTTCTGAAAATCATCATGAACGTTACCACTTCCTAATATTTAGAAACTATTCTGCTGAAATGATGGCAATAATGAATTGAGTTTTCTGAGCACATAAACCCCAGGAGAAGACGAGCTTCTGAGAGTCCAAAATCAGCGTGTGGTTGGCACCACAAGTCACATCTCGTACAACCACATTTGGGACTGGCAGGACCTGTCCGTCCTTTGTCTTCTCGATGAAGATGGCCACACGCCGAGGCAACCAGTTCACAGTCGTACTGTATCCTCTGTGCTCCTGCAATGAATTGAATTGTGTCCTAGTTGACAATATTCTGGGCACTCAAAGGAATAGAGGTTTCCTTTGCAGTCCATTATCATACTGAATCCAGCCCCACAAGTCATTTTGGTAATTGGCTGGCCGTTGTATATTATCTGTGCAGGGCTGGGCACAACATTAGTCTGGTTGCCAAGGCCCAGCTGCCCCATCTTGTTCTCTCCAAAGGCAAACACATGCCGTGGACGAAATCACCTCATGGCTGAGACTCTCGATAAGTTTGGGAGCTTCCACTCTCTTGGTGTCCCCATGTCCCAGTTGCCCCTTCTCATTGCTACCCCAGCTCTACAATTTGTGCAGGTGTGAGGAGAAAGGGATTCTCATTCCCTGCTGGTGGAAATGTAGACTGGTCCGCCATTTTTAAAAAATATATAGGAATTCCTCAAAGAACTAGAAATTCAGTTTCTATATGATCTAGCAATAATGCTCCCCTCTGGGAATATAACTCAGGGGCCCAAACACACAATGCACAAAAAACATGTGCACTACTATATTAATTTCTCCCCAATATCCAGAATATGCAAAAAAAAAAAAAGAACCAAGTGTCCAAGAATGGATGAATGGATAAAAATACTGTCATACCTAAACCATGGAATACTATGCAGCTGTTAGGAAAAATGTAGTAATGAAATTTGCTTATATAGAATGATATAGAGAGTATTATTCTGAGAGAAATGAGTCAGAGGAAGAGAAATAAACATAAAATAGTCTCCTTCATCTGTGGTATATAATAAAAGATAGCATGGTATTAATATACAGAGACAATTGAGAAGAGGTTCAGGAGGACAAATCCATGGTAGAAAAAAAGATAGAAAAAGTGAGAGAGTGCTTTAAGCAGACATTTAGTCAGGACCACTATGACAATGATAGTTGGTAATGATCATTCACACAGAAGTGTATGCTAAAAAGAGATAAAGCAATATGCATTATATCCCCTCAGTAGAAATACTGCAAATCACAGTGTCTAAAACAAATAAAGAAAGAGATATAGCTCAGAGAAACCATGGAAGGGTCAGCCAATAAGACTCAAAGAATATGAGAGTAGAAATGAGAATAATTCAAATATAAATAACAACTGAAAAACTTGGTATGCAAAGTAAAAATCTCACTGGAAGGCCTCACCAGCAGAGTAGCATCTTCTGAAGACAGAATTAGTAAGTTCAAAGATGAACTGCAAAACATCTCCATATAGCAAAAGAACGTGGAAAAGAGCCTTCAGTTAAACAAACAATATGGGGAAAAGTGCTCAAAA
>PVKC010010498.1:0-25679 GCA_004027635.1 Crocidura indochinensis | reverse complement strand
TCTTACAACATTTTTTACTTTAAATGTAAGATATATTTGCCGCTGAAAAGTAAAAATGAGTATTACATACTAACATTGAAAAGATCAGGCTAGAGTGATAATACAATAGGTAGGTAAGTTTGCCTGGCATATAGCCTACTTGGGTATGATACCTTGGGTTCAATACCCAAGCTTGCCAGGAGTGATTCCTAAATGCAGAGCCAAGAGTAAGCTCTGAGCATAACCAGCTATGACACCAAAATTGAAAAAAAATTTTTTAAAGGGAATTAATATATTGTAATAATACGTATTATTTACTTTTACCTTAAGTCAGATATGACAGAAAACAAAAAATGTTTTTTGTTTTGTTTTGTTTTGCCATACCTGGTGATGCTCAGGGGTTACTCCTGGCTAGGCACTCAGAAATAGCCCCTGACTTGGGACTCTGGGGGATAGAACCTAGGCTGGCACGGGCAAGGCAGATGTCTTACCGCTTGCGCCACAGCTCCAGCCCCAAAACAAAAAAGTTTTAAACAGAGACTGCTAAGATAAATGCATTGTATATAAGGAATAATACAAGTTAGTATTTAACTAATTCATACCTTGCATCTTTAATGTATATTGCACACACTGCAGATGACTGCAAATTGCTTTAAGCTACTAAAAACTGAGTCTGTTCATATGTTTAAAATATGATATATGTTTTTAAGAGTTTAAGTTAATGCAGCATAACATACATAATGAGCATAAGAGCACCCTATCACAAAATGAAAATTAAAAATGCTCGTATGTCAATATGTATGATGCTATATGTGTCTATAAGTATAGTGATAGTTTCAAAGATAGATAATTTAAAGAATTTACTGAAGAAATATTAAACAGTTCTAAAAATACAGGTTGTATGAGGTTATTGAAAAATGAGAGCTTAGACTTAGTTGAGTAAGTGCTAGAGGTCACAGTCCAAATTAAAGTGCATATGTGAGAATTTACTCCAGGTTAGAGGGAACAAGCACATGTTGAAAGCAGCAAGAGAACATCAATGCCGAATATGGACATCAAAAGCTCTTTTCAAAATTAATTTGACCTCCTGGACTTTCATTTAATTAGCACACTGTGATTTTGGAGCTGTCAGTAAATGCTTTGTTTCCCAGCTGCTTTATAATTGATATTTTGGTTGTAGGACTTCAGTTTCCAGTGGGCCTCCCTGGATTTTTTGTTCAACAAGTAACACTCATGTGATATCCTGTCACAGTCTGTTTCTTTGAGTAGTGATTTCTTTCTTTCTCTTAGAAAGGCTCCTGTTATCAACAAAATTATGAAATGGCGTCTGTGGTAAAGCACTTGCCTTGAAAGCATGAAGTCACAAATTTGATCCTGATGGCACTGTCAGTGTGATCCAAAGAGCCACAAAACTTATGTGCTTTTCAGTTGTGCTTGTAGCACAACTTTAAATATGTGTTCCTATAACACAAATGGAATGGTAGAGAGAAAAAAATAGAAATAAAACAAACAGATATTCAAGCAGTACAGTTTATATTGTCAGCTGAGGTGAGCCAGCAAACATCAGTTCTTCACTGAATTAGAATATATAAAGGTTACTCACGAACAGATTGTTTTTATTTTATTTATTTATTTATTTATTTGCATATGAGAGACCAGGATTACATGCCCACACCACTAGATTCCCGAAGCACCACAAAGAGAAACATCCTACCAACATGCTCAAAGCAGTGCTTGAGCACCACTGAGTGTGACCATAAAACAAACAAACATAAAGAATTACAATCTCAGTCCAGCTCTGGCCTAGATCTCAGAATTCACAGAAAAAATTCATTAGAAAAAATTTTTACATTTCTGATGCATTCATTAAATCATCTTGGCAAAACTTCTGTGGCTTGTGATTTTGTTAATTTTATTTTGGGGGCCACACCCAGTAATGATCAGTGGTTATTCTTGACTCAGTGTTCAGTCTTCTCTGGTGGTATTTGTGGACTAGATAGTATGGTATCATGATTTGTCAAAAGCAAAGTCAGTGTCTTAACCCCTGTTTCTGTAGCTTCTGGCTTGTGATTTTTTAAATTTTATTTATTATTTATTTTTTTTGGATTTTGGGCCACACCCAGTGACACTCAGGGATTCCTCCTGGCTATGTGCTCAGAAGTCGCTCCTGGCTTGGGGGACCATATGGGAAACTGGGGGATCGAACCGCGGTCAGTCCAAGGTTAGTGTAGGCAAGGCAGGCACCATACCTTCAGTGCCACAGTCCGGCCCCTGGCTTGTGATTTTTAAGAAATCAAAGGGGACATGCTGTTTTATGCAGGAATGGTTTGTGTTTACTGTCATAAACCAAAGACAGAGACAATAAAATTACTTAAAAGGCAAACTCTATGCCTAATACCACTTAGCTGGACAATATCAGTACTGCTTTAGAGCTGGCTCTACCTCTTTCTCCCATGAAATGCACTGTTGATTTTTGCAAACCTCTTTTGTTTAGTACCTATTGAATGTTCCTAATTGACCTAAGAATAAAAGGGAAAAAAAATCTCTAAATACAGAATGTAAGACTTTTCAAGACAGTTAAATTTTTCTTCTTTAGACTTGAGGTATAATTTTATTTATTAGCCTTTTAGTTACCTATGTTGCTTCACCTTGTGAAGGTCAGTGCCTAGGAAGCTGATAGACAAACGGTTCCTGGGTGAGCATGACAAATAGAGAACACTAGCAGAACACAGAGTTGAAAACAGGAAGAGGTGAGCATTTGTTATGCTAGGTTACTCACTGCAATCACCTGCTTGTATCTGATGAAACTTCCCCTGTGGATTCAAGTATTTGCAACTTCACTTTGCCTCTCCCTTCAAAAAGAAGTAATAGCTTCCTATGGGAAAATTGTCCTTATCTCTTATATTTTAATTTACCTTGTCTATTCCTTGATAAATAACCACCACATTAAATTCCCCTAAAATTATTCATTTCAATTCTATATGCCGTTTGATGTTTTCTGCTAACACCATGACTGATATTTGTTCAATTTTCTACTTCCACCTTAATTTAAAATTATATTGAATAATGGCAGTCTCTGAAACAAGGATGCTTTACCTCCTCTTTGCTGAGACAAGTTGTCCATTCTGTTTAAATTGTGTTAATTCTCCCCCAAGTTCTTATCCTTATTCCACCTCCCAAGTCCCAAGCTTCTATTTCCAACCATTCTCAAACTCCTTCCAACTGAATAGGAAAGGGTATTTTAGAAGACACTTTCCCGTCTGAGTTGCCCCCCTATTATACAATGTGCATTTCCTACTAGAATTTTGAAAGTCAGAAGTGGAGTTTTTTAAATTCTTGTAACTCAACTCTTCATATAGAACCTCAGATGTAGTAGCTTCAACAAATCTTCTTTCAGGGAGGACCATATTGTGGCCAAGTCATCCTACTCAAGTTTCAATGTCTTTCTAGCAAATTCATGGGCTAAGTGGCATTAAGCTATCATCATCCTACATTTTGCTCTGGAGATCTTAAATTTTGTTCTGGAGATTTTAGAAAATAGATCTTTTTAAACTATGTTATGAGTTCTGGAGGCGATTATACATTTTCATGATAATGACAATGACGAACCTAAGGACAGAAATTAAGAATTAATATGTGACATCTTATTTGATGTTTTAAAATGATATGGTTTGGAATATTTTTTCCTCCCTTCCTGTCCATCAGGCTGGTTTTCTAAGTAACCCTGTATAATTTTAAAAAGATTCCCATGACTGCCTCATACTTGTTTGAAACCTAAGAATATTAATTTATTTACAGTATATGCAAGCACTAATTTGTTTCTGTTGGTTATCTGATGCAACCTAAGTATCATTTTAGCAATGATACTTGGGACTAAACTTTATTTTTTTATTTATTCTTTTATTTTTTGTTTTTTGGGTCACACCCGGCAGTGCTCAGGGGTTACTCCTGGCTCCATGCTCAGAAATTGCTCCTGGCAGGCACGGGGGACCATATGGGGCACCGGGATTCGAACCGATGACCTTTTGCATGAAAGGCAAACGCCTTACCTCCATGCTATCTCCCGGGCCCCGGGACTAAACTTTTAATAAATCATATAAATAATGTTTGCTCCATAATAACTTCCTTCTTGCATTCATTTGTATTCCAAATAGTTTAAAATGAAATCCAGGAAGTTGGCTCCAGAATTTAAAGGTTTTAGCTAATAAAGTTATAATTGACTGTAATCCAATTTCTGCAGTGACATAGGTTTAAGAAGAGATAAAGCTTTCCCTACAACTGAAAGAAGTTAGACCAATAGCCTTGCACTGTGGAAGGTTAGCAGACAGGAAGATCTACACCCTGGATTTGACTGAACATGATCCAATATTCTAGATCATTCAAAGCTTTACCAAATAGCACATATTACATTAGAAAGTCTCTTCACCCTTGTTACACCCAGGTTGTGCACACCCAGGTTGTAGAAAATATGCTGACATTTTTGTGTGTGTGTGTCCAAGGTTTTAGGGAAAAAAATTACCCAGAGGATGCTTTCTCTAGGGAAATTTTCAGTTACAAATATCCTAATTATTTTATGAAAAATTTAAAACAATTTTATCATTTCTTTTTTCCCCTCAAATTTCCAGGATATAAAATTAATATCTTAATAGGATACAGAAAAAATAGCATTGTAAAAATTACTGAAAAATAATTTAACAGAAATACTTAAGGTAGCCAACTTGTTTTATAAACTTTGCTCTCAGTTACTTATCTTTAAAATAATTTCATATTATTAGCACATTAGTGATGACTTTATGTTACTATTTTATTATTTATTTTTTTGTTTTCGGGGCCTGTCTCAAGAGTTACTCCTGGTTCTGTACTATGAAATTACTCTTCCTCATGACCACAAGGGATGCTTGAGATCAAAACCTAAGTTGGCTTCATGCAATGCAAGTGCTTTGCCTACTGTATTATCATTCTACCTTCTGCACTGTTGTTTTATATTTGTATTGAAAAAAGATTTTTATTTTGGCATTGACTTTGAACAGTAGTCACATGTTGTAGATTGATAGGATCTAGGTTCCAGTAAGTGCCACTCATATGTCTTCAATTCTAAAGCACAGTTTTATATTATTATTATTACTATTATTTTAGTTTTTGGGTCACACTCGGCGATATTCAGGTTACTCAGGTGCTCAGATTACTCCTGGCAGGCTCAGCAGGGGACCGTATGGGATCCCAGGATTCGAACCAGCTGCTGTCCTGTGTTGGCCGCATGCAAGACAAATGCCTTACCGCTGTGCTATCGCTCAAATCCCTTAAATCACAGTGTTTTTTTGTTTGCTTGTTTTATTTAAAAATATGGAACACTTCACAAATTTGTGTGTCATCCTTGCAAAAGGACCATGCTAATCTCTGTATCATTCCAATTTTAGTATATGTGCTGCCAAAGCAAGCACAGTTTTAAAGGAGTTTCCCCAATACAAATTGGGGACCTGTACATAGAGATCTCAGACAAAAATGGTAAGCAAGTGTTTGCTTTATTAGCCTTTAAAAATGCGGACTCCTTGTGCCCAGTATCATAAAAACTGCTAGAACAAAAGAGGAACTATAGATGTGTATGACTGTTTTTCTACAACTGAAAAATAGAAAGAGGGGAGTGTTGCCTTATTTTACTATGAAAAGCAAAAGGCTTTAGGCATTCCCTCATGACCAAATTTGTACTGTGGGTAAGCCCCTGTGAAAAAATGAGATTTGTTTTTAAGGAATCATGGATCAAAATGTCCCTAGTTCTTTGGGGTGCATCTCAGATTAGAGTCCGCATGAATAAGGATTTCAGTAAAATAAAAATTAGAAAAAAAGCATTAGGCATTTGGCTCACATACACACAATGAAGTAATAGGGGTACATTTTTGGGGGTTGTAGCTGGGGATAATAAATATAAAGTAGGTAGTGCAAAATCTTGACAGCACCTAAAAACATTCAATATCCATTTTATTTCCTTGATCTATTGTTCATTCATTTGGAAGTTAGCAAACACTAATGTCAAATATTTAACCTTATAAAATATTAACATTAATATTTGAGCTTTTCAATCAATGCATCTTTTTATAATGAGTTTTTAGATAAGTCATTTGTATTACACATATATTTTGTGCTCCATTGTAATGCTAGATTCTACTGTGTTCCTTACCGTCTGGTAAAATAAGGGACTGTGCTTGTCTTTGTTTCTATTATTAACTACTGAGTGGAAAAAAAAGTATCTGCTTTGATTTTTGCCAAGTCTATTTTTTGATAATTAGTCATTGTTAATTTTTGCTAATGTTTCTGATTAATTACCAGCAGTAATATTTCTCAATATTATTTCATAGAATCTTACATTTGTACATTATTTTAATTTAATTTGGAAGGGGGTCACAGCTGGTGGTGCTTGGAGAAACATGTGATGCCAGGGATAGAATAAGGAACTCCCACATGCAAAGTATATACTCCAGTACTTTGAGCCATCTCCCTGGCCCTACTTCCATTTATTCTTAATTCTTTAATATTTTTAGTGTTTCTCAGCATCATTTCTTATTCATAATAAATACATATATAAGTCAACTATATTGTTGAGTACCTACCTACAAAATTTGTGTTAAAAAACCTGAACTTAATTTATACTTGGGTCATACAGGTTATTTGATTTGCTGCGTTTGCATCGAATCAAATGCACGCTGTTTCCAATTGTCTTCTGCCATCTGCTGCAGGGAACAGTGCTTCAGCTCAGTCCACAAGTCAAGGCTGAGGTGAATTGGTCAGTGACTGAACTGAACTGTACACCACTGAACTATTTAACCCACAATATTCCAATATTCTGCGCTTTGTATGAGATCAGCAGCAGTGATGATGGTATTTGAGAACTCAGTGATAATGACAATGTCTATGCTGATACCCTCACATCAGATACAGCTGAAGCTCTGTTTGGACATACAGATGATGAGGAGGAGGAATCTAGTTTTGAAGAATTTTAACCTTTGTAATTTAGCTTGATTATCTGTTAAACTACAGCTTTCTGCACTTTATTTAAAGTTTTAAAGTTGTTGTTGCTAGTTTATGGTTTTTCTTTAGCAATAAATATTGAAAAACATTTAACCTACTGATTCCTCAATTATTGTAATTATTTTCGTTATATATTTTTATTACTATTGAAAAACATTTCCTCAATCATTGTAATTGTTTTCGGTATATATTTTTATTTTTGAAATTTACCAATGGCTGCTGCATTTTCTACTTTGGTTTATACTTGAGTCACTAAATTTTCCCAGCTTTTAGGGTAAAATTAGAGGGGTCGGCTTATGCTCAGGTCGGCTTATACTCGAGTATATAGGTACTTTGTGACTAGTTTTATGGTGGCTAGTGAACAAAATATAAAACAAAGTTTTTGCTCTCATGAAGTTGAGTTTTGTACAAGAAACTGTATACTAATAAACAAGCAAATCATTGGGAGTGCTAACCTCCTTAAAGATATTAAAATAGGCACCATATTACCAGGCAATGTGTGTGATATTTCTACACAGGCATTAACTCCAACCTGAATTTGTACCAAAGCCTTCACATTTTCCTTCTGTGTGGTCATAATAAAGTTATGAAAATTGTATGTCTTGGTTTCTTCATCTCTAAAATGATGACATTCAGACTCCTGGGGCTTACATATAGGAATCATGTAACAACAATATGTAAGTACATTACATCATTTGTTTCTTATCTCCATTATATTTTTGGTACAACAAGTGGTACTCAAGGCTTACTCTGGATTACATGCTCATAATGGTGCACAGGAGACCATATGAAGTACTGGGGATGAACTGGAACCACCTCAATGCAAAGCAAGAGGCCTACCCCTTCTACTAACTTTCTGGTCCATACACCATTTGTTTTGGTAGTAATATTTACAAAATGAACCAAAATTATGACTCTAATACATGAGTCAACATTAGCTACAAAGAAGGTATTATTAACTTCTCTTAAAAAAAGATAATTTTGGGGCCCGGGAGATAGCATGGAGGTAAGGTGTTTGCCTTTCATGCAAAAAGGTCATCGGTTCAAATCCCGGTGCCCCATATGGTCCCCCGTGCCTGCCAGAAGCAATTTCTGAGTATGGAGCCAGGAGTAATCCCTGAGCACTGCCGGGTGTGACCCAAAAACCAAAAAAAAAGAGATAATTTTAAAGGTCAGAGAAGCTAAAATTTTCAAAAGATCACAAATCTGGAAAGCAGTTGAAACACTTCCCCTCACTCTGTTTAACATCTTTCTACTGCTCTTCACAGAGATTTTTTCCCCCAAAATATTTACTTTATAGTGACTAAATGATTGATCCACTATATCTAAAATCGCACCTTTGTTACTGCAAAGTTATTAGGTATTTACTAACAATAAAATTCACTCATCTCTAGTTTTTTATTTGATTCTGATCATTTTTCCCTTTTATAGAAGTCTTTGTTTTCTGTGTAAAAAATGAGGTACTATTTTATCTTAGCAGTGCTGTCTATATACATGTGACATTATTTAATTGAAATATAATTCATTAAGTAATGTGCCATCCCTAGTAAGCCACATATAATTTCTATGGCATTTGTTACAGGCTTTAGTACAAAGAGATTTACAGACTATTTCCATTTGTGATATCCCAGATTTTGTCCATTTATTTGAAAATCAAGACTGCTACAATTTTATTTTTCTTGACCTTTTCAGATATCTTTTTATCTCTTCTTAATCACAGTTCCATTTAAAATAAATGACATGCATAAAACCTCACTCACTTCAGTAGTAATCTGCTTTCTTTTTATATCCAGTTTTCAACCATAATCACTACTCTCTGTCTTCAAATGTTCAGACAGTTGGTGTGCATTTTATTAAGCTACATCTGATAGATTTAAGAAAAGTGCTTTTATTTGGAACAAAGAAGAGGTCTACAGTCCCAGGGTTTAGTAGCAGTGGATAAGTCTTTGAAAGCAATAACAATAACAATAACAATAACAACAACAACAACAATGTGGTATCAAATCCATGAATATATCAGTTGTTATATCTTAAACACATAGTACCATGTAGTATCACAAACACCTTTGAAAGAAGTGATAATTGGTAAGAGTGGTGGTTGAGATATGATTATTGGTATCTCCCAAATATATAGGATTACAAATGAATCATTGAGTCACAGACTCATTATTGCCATTTAATTGTATAAC
The DNA here is from genome assembly GCA_004027635.1 of Crocidura indochinensis. Lineage (NCBI taxonomy): Eukaryota > Metazoa > Chordata > Mammalia > Eulipotyphla > Soricidae > Crocidura > Crocidura indochinensis. The sequence goes on along the minus strand of PVKC010010498.1, from coordinate 16,488 downwards.
TTGTTTACAATTAAAATTATTCTGGTATTTTTTTTGGACCACGTAATGTAGCCCCAAACTCCTGGCTTTGCAATCAAAAATTTATCCTGCCATTCTGGGGAACATATGGGAAGCCAGAAATTAAACCCAGGTGGGCCATATGTAAGGCAAATGCCCAACCTGCTATATTCTGTCTCTGGCCCTTGTTTGAGATTTTATTTTTTGTGCACAAACTGATGATAATGTCCTAAAGTCTGTGAGAACTAAGTGATATTTATATTTAGACATTTTTTAAACAATAAATCAAATAAATGTTTATTGTTATCTACTTTTTCACATTCACTGTGATTATTTTTTAGCTTCTGGACCAAATGAATGATTTGTGATGATATAAAGAAGAAGCTTTCGTTTGCTCCATACAACAATTTTATCATTTATTTTTATTACTGTTATAATAAACTCGATGATCAGCAACAGCCTCTTCACGTGTTGCAACTCATTTTCAATATGCTGATATATATGATATATGATATATTATTTATATATGACTATGTAGGGAACAGAAAGATAGTTCATTTATTTTGCATATGGCTGACCTGGGTTTGATTCCTGGTATGCCATATGGTCTTTTAAGTTCCACCAGGAATGATTCCTGAGTGCAGACAGGAGTAAACCCTGAGAACAGTTATGTGTGACCCCCAAAATACCTAGACGAACTCCTCCCAGGATTTTTTCTCCCCCCCTTTTATTTATTTATTTATTTATTTATTTTTTGTTTTTTTTGGTAACACCCAGCAGCGCTCAGGGGTTACTCCTGGCTCTACACTCAGAAATCGCTCTTGGCGGACTCGGGGACCATAGAGGATTCCGGGATTCGAACCACCGACCTTTTGGATGCAAGGCAAACATCTTACCTCCATGCTATCTCTCCGGTCCCTCTTTTCCTTTTTTGTTTTGTTTTGTTTTGTTTTGTTTTTGGGTCACACCTGGCAGTGGTCAGGGTTTACTCCTGGCTCCATGCTCAGAAATTGTTCCTGGCAGGCACGGGGGACCATATGGGGCATCGGGATTCAAACCGATGACCTTTTGCATGAAAGGCAAACACCTTACCTCCATGCTATCTCCCGGGCCCCTCTTTTCCTTTTTATCTCCAACAGAACCACATAACTTGAATCACCTTATTCAACTCATAAATCGAGGGAGGAAATGAATGGTACTAAGAACAGATAGTTGTACAAACTTTTAGTGGAAATAAAAAATGATTAAGAGTTGAACACCAAACCCAGAGTCACCAACAACAGAATCGATACCCAATCTACAACAAGCTGTACACGTGGGGACCAGTTACACTAGCATTCTGGGGGGTAAAGGAGGGGATATGGGATACATGCTGGGAACAGGGCTGGATTGCCCTGGTGGTAGGATTGCCCCTCATTTATTGTCACTATGTACCTTAAGTATCACTGTGAAATATTTGTAGTTCACTTTGGTCACAATAAAAATAAAAAAAAAATAAAAACAGTACACAGAAAAAAATACTACTGTTCAAATTTTCACTAATCATTTGAGTCATTATGGTTATTCCTTTTGTCCACAAATATCATAATCTATGGAGTGATCAGATATTGATTTTTATGAACTGCAAGACAAGAAATGCAACAATGCAAGATTCTAAGGAAATACAGAGCACTAGTACACTTTTCTGGGTATGGGGCAATGCAGTGAAGGAAGACGTTCTGAGAAAGAAAATATCTGGTTTCTTGTTTGAAAAAAATTTATCAAGTATACAAGGAGAGAAGATAATACTGGGCAGATAGGAACAATTACTATTATCACAGGGGATAAATATGAATGTCTCTTAGGCTAACGATAAGCAATTTGATATCATTATGGAATAGAGTACTATAGAGAGATGTAGCTGGGACCTTTTTTTGTGTCTTATACAGATACATATATTTAAATGAAAAGTACTAAGAGAAAAGGGAATTTCTCATTTCAATATAATTTACATTTTTTTTAATTTTAGAGAACAACTAGATTTTTATTCAGTTATGTTTTTGTTTAACTACTAGTTTATTATATAGATTCAGGTTTTGTATTTCTTAGAATCTAAAAAGATAAGTGGATAGAATTGCAATGAGAAAACAAATTGTGAAAAAATATTTAACAGCTCAGAGAAAACTATAATGCATTCCAAATAGTTTATGTTATCAATAATCACAAAGTAATCACATAAAGTTCAAGTAAGTTTATGGGATTTTTTGGGGGGGAGGGTTCACACGTGGTAGTGCTCAGGGGATATTCCTGGCTCTATGCTCAGAAATGGCTTCTGGCAGGCTCGGGGGACCATATGGGATGCCGGGACTTGAACCACCATCCTTCTGCATGCAAGGCAAACACCCTACCTCCATGCCATCTCTCCAACCCTATGTGGCTATTTTTTTGTTTTTTTTGGGGGGGGGTTGTTTGTGTGTTTTTTGGACCACACCCGGCAGTGCTCAGGGGTTACTCCTGGCTCTCTGGTCAGAAATAGCTCCTGGCAGGCACAGGGGACCTTATGGGACACCGGGATTCGAACCAACCACCTTTGGTCCTGGATCGGCTGCTTGCAAGGCAAACGCTGCTGTGCTATCTCTCCGGGTCCTAAATATCTATGTTTTTGTTTTTAAGAAAAAAATTAATTAGTTAATAAGAAGACTAGAAAGCATCTCCTGAGTTTACAGAAAACAAAAGAAAAAGATCACTAAGTATAAAATATCGATCCAAAATGAACACATTTGATTTTTTTAAACAAAACTGAAAAGTTTTATTCTCACTTATTCTGTTTATGACTCTAAACAAAATACATAAATATGGTATTAAATGGTATTTTCATAAAATTTTTATGTATAAGGGGGAAAGCATTAACCATAATTTAAAACACTTTAAGCACTAAAGCTCGAGCATTCATTTCAAAATTTGTATGAAATACATTCTAAATTTTTAAGAAAAAACAGCTACTTTCTACTAAATATTATTTTTCTATCACAATGGTATTGTACTTTGTTACCAAAAATAATTTCCATTAATGTAGGAATTAAATGTACTTTTTCTTCTAGGATTTTTGTCCTGAAACAAAATCATTGTTTACAATATTGCTTCTTACAAAAAATTAAATTGAATTTTTTTTTTGGTTTTTGGGTTATACCCAGCAGTGCTCAGGGGTTACTCCTGGCTCCATGCTCAGAAATTGCTCCTGGCAGGCACGGGGGACCATATGGGGCACCGGGATTCGAACTGATGACCTTTTTGCATGAAAGGCAAACACCTTACCTCCATGCTATCTCCTGGGCCCCTAAATTGAATTTTTAAATGCAATTAAAAATAAATTCTGGAGCTTGGGAGATAGTTCAAATGCCTGGAGAATACTTTATAATGCAGGGTTTCTATGCTTGATCGATCCCTCATAGCACATGATCCCTGAGAAGTGGCAGAACTGAAAAGAAGTAATACACACACTGTCAGGTGTAGCCCCAAATTAAGAGCAAACTAGAATAGGACTAAACAACAAGTATACATGGAAAGCATTAAATTTTGGCAAAGAAAGGAGGTGAAAAGGAAATTAGTTTGCTAGAGAGGGGAGGAAAAGTATAAAGGAAAAAGGAAAAAATACAACATTTGGAACCCAGATAACAGCTAAGAGATGTAAGGCAGTTGCTCAAATACTGGTCTTTATCTCCCCCCACCCCTACTTTCCAAAGACAGCCTAACAGCTTCAGTCTCAGATCTCCACAAGGATAGGACATAGAAATTGGTGAGAACTTCATTATACTATAACTAATGTCATCACAATAATAGCAAGATATGATATTTATTCTAGAGTACAAGAGACTGAGGCTAGGGAATTTGAGGCTAATCTCTATACTTGTGGGATAAGAACCTATCTAAATTGAACCCCAATATTGATATTCTTTTTCCTCGTCATCACTGCTTCCTCCTAAAGACAAAAGGACACGGGAAGTAGTATGAAGCACATAAAGCTCACTGAAAAAACTAGATTGAAGCATTTTATAACAAAAATTAAAGTCAAAAGTTGCCCTTCTAATTCAGAATGTTGAGTCTTCTATATGGCACTAGAGAGTATCGATTTCTCTCCCCAAATCAGGGCTCCGAAAATGAGGGAGGTAGAGACAACCAGTTTTAGACCCCAAAATACTGTGTCAGTGCATGATATTTTAACACCACACTCTGACTAACCTATACATTCAGAAAGGCATTAAAAGATGGAAGATCAAGAAGTTGGGATCAAGGAATTGCAATCTGGGTTACTGATATTATGACAGGAGCATAAAACATGCCATGAAGAAAGACAAAGTTGGAGTTACATGGGAAGAAAAGATGAGACAAATAAAAAAAATTTTTATAGGCTTTCTCTCCATGCCTGTGTTCTCCCTTGAACACGTATCTTGCTTTTCTCTTTTCTCATTTTTTTCCATTCTCTCAAACCCTGTGTTCTCTGTGGAACAAGAACTTCTTTTCTTTCACTCTTCTTTAGTTATTTTTCTTCAAGGAATCATATGCATCACTGGAGATCAACTCAAGTCAATCACATATAATGCAAGCACTCTATCCACTGTAACACATTTGCTTTTCGTTTTGCCAGCATTGCCTATGCAATCTTTTTTGACTCACTGACCTTCTCGTCCCAAACTTCACATCTTTATTTTAATTTTGGAATTGTATAAATGGTTTTCCAATTATGCTTTTTGTGGACACCCTACTTTCATTATTTCTTACTAGTAGTTATCTCAAACAATCATATGCCTAAAATGATAGATAATTGCATTTATTTTGAAATGCCCTTTGTTGTTCTTTCCATTTTTTGTTTGCTTGAAATGCCCTTTGTATTTCAGTTGTTCAAAGCTAAGTAATAATGGGATTGCTATTAGAGCTTTTTTCATTTTGCTTACTAGAAAAAATTTTCCACAGAGAACACTATCTTTTTTTAAAGAAATTCAAATAGTTAAAATAAAATAAATTATTAAAATGTTTATTAAAGTTTGGTTACTTACAATACTAAAAATATGCCTTATAAAGAATTTTTAAGTGATCTTACACAAAAAGGATATTTCTATACTCACTATTGCTTAATAAAATGACGAATTATCACATGTTAATGGGTATTGCATAAAACATGTTTGTACATATTTCCAAGGAAGCAGGATTACATATAACCTTGGTTTCAGATTTATTTAGTGATTTCTTTTAAGGATATCAATCTTTCTAAAAATATTTTGAAACAAACAAACAAAAAGAAAAAGAACAATAGCATGAAGATTTCTTTTGGACTGATAAGCTTTTGGGAATTTACAAAGCATACTGTTAGAATGATAGTCCTACTGAAAGACAAAATAATATTTATAAATTATTTAAATTTGGGGAAAGATGACAAAGATTTAGGAATTGATGATGATCTAAATATGAAATAACTTTTATTTATGAACTCTGAACCTTTATATCAAGCATTTTTCTCTTCTAAAATACTGAAAGATTTTGCCATGACCCCAGTTTTAGATTTAACTTGACTTACATTTACTTAAATTGCACAGTAATAAATGAATGCCTCCACTGATTTTGGAATGGAGTAACAAAGGCAAAGTAAATATGAGATTCCTCAGTGAGGCCTTTCAATATATTTTGATTTTTAACACATAATTACTAATAATTATCTCAATAGCAAACTATAAATTTAAAATGTCATTTTAATAAAATATTCACCAAATCATGTTTTCTCAAACTGTTTATTTAGTATACTATGTAGAGCACGGCAATTTGATATTAAATAAATTATTTCAATGAAATTATTACAAAACACTTTAATGTAGAATATGTGTAGAAGTCAGAGAATTTGGGTACAAGTTCAACTCACAGCAGTTATTAATAGTCCTTGGGCAAATCACTAAACTTGGTTGAGTTCACTTTCCTTATTTAGAGTATTAGCATGGTAATAATGCTGTCAGTCTCTCCATCCATCTCTGATCATCTTTATTTTAGCTTTCTGCATGCTTGATTTCCTGGCAGTGATATTTTTGTATGCACCCTATTTTAGGCCTAAATGAATCTATCAGTCTATTCACATACTGGAATTGCTTTGTAGATTCAGTAAGAAACACATGTGAAAACTTAAAAAAAATGGCAAATCTCCAACTTAAAGTCCCTGCATTTAGAAAATTACACAGTTACTATTAGATTCTTTTGGGGAAAAAATGATACTGTTTAAGTTTTGTTTCCACAAACTAAGCAAAATAGAGAACTCCTTCATTAGCCTTCCTATAGTGCCAGGCTCAATCTTAGAATCACATATTCAACTCTCAGATCAAAATTTATATTTTCACCACAGAAAATCACTGAGAGTTTAGTTCACTAATGTGACTTTCAATGCACATTTCAATAGGAATGAATACGTTTTCTGTTCCACCTAGAGTTAGAAGGAAATTGCATAAAGAAAAATAGTAAGGAAATAAATTACAAAGACAGCAGGGTCTGAGGACAGGTCTATAGAACTGAGTTTACCAGTAGAGAGAAGGGTAGCAGGGTGGGTTGAAGGAGGCACTCTGACAGAGTTTGTGGTGTTAGATCATTGTATGCATGTTATTTTAAAATTAACAGTGTTGTAAATCACTGTATCTAAACAAAAAAGAAAATTCAAGCTATTATGAATATTTTATCAGTTTAATGAACACCTATGTGTTGGGCACTGTAAAAGGACCTGATGGAATAGCAGGACAGCATAGAAAATTTGGCATATTTTTGGAATTTATAATCTTCTAGAAAATTTATTGAGCACACAGAATTTAAATATATATATTGAAATTATATATTATTATATGTTATATATAATTGATATTATTTATAATATTATATTTAAATATAATATATAAAGTTTTAAAAATAATATATAATATATAAAATATATGAATTATATATTTATTATATATTAATTGTTAATTAATATATAACTAATTAATATATAATATATAATACATGTACTATGTATTATATATAATATATAAAATATATGAATTATATATTTATTATATATTAATTGTTAATTAATATATAACTAATTAATATATAATATATAATACATGTACTATGTATTATATATAATATATATATGTATATATACATACATATATATGTATAATATATATGTATAATACATATACTATGTATTATATATTAATATATAATTCATATCATAATTATTAATACAATTAATATTATATTAAGAATCAATTATATTAATTGATTAATATATCATATTAATCATGTATAATTAATAATTAATAAATTGAATATATATTATATATCTGTTGAACCCCTCATGACATTGAATCTACAGGCATCTTCAATGATTCAATGCCAGTGTCTAAGCAAACAGAAGCAAAGATGAGGTCATATCAAATTGAGGAGCTTTTAAATAACAGATATTATAGAATAATAGAATACAGAGCAAAACAACAGTGAAATAACATTTCACACAATTGAGACTCACCCATTAAAAAGAAAAAGAATTAGTATTGGTGTGAATGTGGAGAAAAAGCTCTTCCTATTGATTTTGAAAATTAATATTGTCATTTATCAAAAAACTAAGACTTGAGCTTCAGGATGACTTAGAAATTCCTTATGAAAAAGAGGAGACAAAAAAAAAAAAAGAAATTCCACTTATGGGTATTTACCCCAAGGACCCAAAATGACTATTCAGAAAAGGCAGTTCTGCCTATGATAATCACAGTGCTATCCACATAGCCTAATACGGAAACAACTAACATGTCCAAAACAGATATTGGATAAATAACCTATGATATATATGCTGTATAATAAAACTCTGATATACACCGTTATAAGAAAAGACACAATTAAAACAATTTAACACACATAGATGAACTGAAGGACACCACTCTGCGTTAAGTGAGTCAGAAGATTACAGAGAGAGAATGATCTTGCTCTCCTGTATAGGATATAAAGAAACATAGTAAGAGAATAACGAATAGCCAAGCAATACAACCTGAGAACTGGTTTACAGAACTGAGCTAATCATGGTGGTTAGATGTAGATATGGGGGGAATTACTGGAGGGGTCCCAAAATAATAGAGTAATGAAGCAGATACTCTGGTGGACGGTGTGGTATTGGAATGCCGTATGCATGAAACCCTATCATTGGGGCCCGGGAGATAGCATGGAGGTAAGGCGTTTGCCTTTCATGCAAAAGGTCATCGGTTCGAATCCCGGTGCCCCATATGGTCCCCCGTGCCTGCCAGGAGCAATTTCTGAGCATGGAGCCAGGAGTAACCCTTGAGCACTGCCGGGTGTGACCCAAAAACCAAAAACCAAAAAAAAAAAAAAAAAAGAAAACCATATCATTGACAGTAGGGTAAAACATAGTAGCTTAAATAAATAAGTAAATAATCATTTGAAATAAAATTGCCACAAAAGCATAAATGTTTACAAGCTTTAGGTTACAATGTAAACACACAATCACTACCATCTCTGTATCTATAACCAAATTCCTCAGTCCCCAAGACTCTACTCTCCATTGGGTAACCTTGGATATTAAATCTCATCTTTATTTTCAATGCACTTGTTCACTTACTTGCTATTTTTATTTATATACTACCTGTAAAGAAAATCAGTTATTATTTACCTTTCTCCTTCTGATTTATTTCACTTGAGTCTCTCTAATTCCATTCACATTATAACTGGTATAGTATATTGTGTATATAAACTAAATGTTTTTTTTATTTGTAGATTCTAACCACATATACTTTAGTTTAGTTTTTAGTTTAAACAATTTTTTCTTGACCTGTGTTGAAACAATTAAATATCATTCGTCGGTGCAAGAATGCTTGTTTTGTCTTAGCAAAAGCAAACTTGAAAAATCATAAAGGCTTCTTTGTCTGAAATAATATTCAACCTCCTTCTCACCTCCATACACATTAACACCACATCCTAAAATTTCTTTTCTGTACTCAAAAACTTGCTAGAGAGCAATTTATTTGATATTTCCATACAAGGAGTTATTTCCTTATCAAATATCTCAAAAGTTTATATCCACTGTCTCCCAAGGGTTTTAAGTTTTTTCTTCCCTTGGGTCTGTTTTTCTCTACCTAATAACCACAGTATAAATGGTCTATTTTTTCTGATAGTTCCCATTAGAATGACAACAACTTATGGAAGATGTGTTATTTGGCAGGAACAGTGCTTAGTATTTTACAGTAGTGATGCTTTTAAATCTAAAAATTGTCTTGAGATTTTGTTTGGTGTGAATTTTTCATTGAACAGATAAAAAGTGATATTCTGAGGCAAGGTAATTTGTCCAAAGTTACAAGCTTTTAGTGGCAGAACAGGTTACTGTAGAATTTTCACATTTTTTAGTTTCATGCCAAGAAATTTTAAAATAGTTATATTTAGAAAAATCTACTTAGTGAAATATGAGAGGAGAGAGAGACAGAGACAGAGGTAGAGGCAGAGAAGAGACATAAATAGTCAAGAGAGAACTTCTCCAGAGAGGAAAAGTTCAAAACTACACATCTCTGGTTATGATGAGGGCTGATCTTTATGTTGTTGTTTTGTTTTGGATTTTGGGCCACACCCGGCAGGGCTCAGGGGTTACTCCTGGCTATTTGCTCAGAAGTAGCTCCTGGCAGGCACGGGGGACCATATGGGACACTGGGGCTTGAACCAACCACCTTAGGTCCTGGGTTGGCTGATTGCAAGGCAAACACCACTGTGCTATCTCTCCGGGCCCAAGGGGGTTGATCTTTAAGATGGTGAATTTACCTCAGAAGAAACTATTTTCAGATTCTCAGGGATGTTACTAAAACAACCAGTTTGATTAGGACAGAGGGGAGTACAGTGTTTGCTTACACAAGCTTGTTGACAGTAATAATGATAGTAACAGTAAGTAAATAAGAGAATATTTCCTCACAGTCCAGTTAACGAATTAACTTCTATGCCACAACAATACTGCCTATATCCTAACTCCATTCTTTCAAAGTGCTAGACTTGATGGTGCCTGTTCTGTATAACTTGAATCTTTCTTAATATTCCCATTTGTCTTGTGTTTGTTTTCTTTATTCATAACTTATCTCTTTATTCTCTTTTCTATATTCTCTCCATCTCTTTTCATTTCTCCTTTGCAACCTTTCTTTTTCAACTTATATGTATTTATTGTTGTGTTTGAGGTAACATTGAATTACAAAGCAATAAATCAATAAGTTTTAGGGGTACATTACCACCCATCCAAATTTCAGTGAAAATGTTAATAGCCTTTCCTACTACATGTAGGGGCCTTCCCCATAAACTCTCCTTCCCTACCCTCCCCTTTTTTTTTGGTTTTTGTGTCACACCCAGTGGCACGTAGGGGTTACTCCTGGCTCTGCGCTCAGAAGTTGCTCCTGGCAGGTGAAGGGGACCATATGAGATGCCAGGATTTAAACCACTATCTGCTCAAATCAATTGCATGCAAGGCAAATGCCCTACTGCTGTGCTAGCTCTCCAGCCCCATTCTTCCCTACACTTCTTTTTAAAGAATTTTAAGTTATTTTAAGTACTAACATTTATAATACTGATAATGTTTTCTAATCCCACACTCTCCTCCATAGTGTTTAGATCACTCTAACATTGTTCAGTATTCCCCATCCCCTGTTCTCTTCCTTACATCTTCACTCTCTCTAACCCTTTATATTTCTGCCCCTGTCCCTATGGAAAACTTCGTACTAAAGCCAGCTTCTGTTGCCTTTGGATATTTATTTCTTTACTACGTTTCTTTGTATCCCACATATGACAAACATTATTCATTTCTGTCTCTTTCCTTTGGATTAATTTCACTCAATATGATACTTTCCAGATCCATCTATGTATCAGAAAATTGCATGATTTTTTTCTTTTTGTCTAACTGAGTAAAGTATTCTTTCATTGTGCCATAGACTCTTTATCCAGTCATCTGTCTTGGATGTTTCCAAGTATTGGCTATTGTGATTAGTGCTGCAATGAACAGATGAGCACAAATGCATTTTTTGAATATGGTTTTTGAGCTTTCTTATGGCACAGCAATTCCTTCCACCCTTTAATTCATATGTAAATCTGGTAACCTTCCTGTGGGATGCAATTAGTGCAATGATTATTTTAGAGTCTGAGACTGAACAATGTTGATTCTTTTCTTCCCTACTCTCTTGGTTATGATCTTGGAACAAACACTTAGGTTTGTGTGCTTTTGTTTTCTCATTTCATAAGAGCAAATGGGACAAACAATAGCAAACATATTGTAGGATTTTAAGAAGTTTAAAGAATTAACAATAGGGAGAGATTATAGAACCTGCACAGCAAGTGCAATTTTTTTGTTTTGGGGGGAGTCATGCGTGACACTTCATTAGGCATAATCCTGGCTCTGTTCAGGAATCATTCTTGGGGTACTCAGGGTAGTGCTAGGGATCAAACACAGATGATTTTCATGCATCACTAGCATACTACTCATTATATTATCTCTGTACACAAATTTAAGTTTTCCTTGCTACCATCTCTTGTGTATTTTTTCTTTTATTCTTCTCTAATCTGTATTTTTCTACCTTGATCAAAATTAAAAAATTATGTAAAATATATTAACACTACTTATATTTTGTTTCCTTTACATATATTAAATGTTTAATGCTTACTAAGGGTCAGGCAATGAGATAGGGACAATGACTACACAGAAGAATAAGGCATGCTTTACTCTGAGGAATTCTTTTTATCTTGAACCTGGATGATAATGCCTTGTTCTGTTTTAATAAAAATGATGAATTTATGTATTTTAATAAGCCAATGTGAATGCCTATTGATCTTATCACATTTACTTCAGTCTTTCAACTTCTCTCCCCCATTCTGCCATCACTCAGATCCAATAATAATTATTATCTCATGAGAGGAATGACTTCTTTTTTTCCCATAGTTATTGTTTTTTGTTTATTTATTTTCTTTTTTTAAATAAACCCTTATCAAAGCACTGTGGATTTCAAAGTTATTCATAGTTGACTTTTGGACATAACAGTGTTCCAGCACTAATCCTACCACCAGAGTCAACTTCTTTTCATCAGTATCTCCAGATTCCCTTTACCCAGTTGCCATCCCCAGAATGGTTTGTCAAAGTTTAAGTCTTATGAATTTAGTGTTGATTCTGTGATTTAGATATTTGGCTCTATGCCACTCTCCCACACCACTGACATGTGCCCCATTGCTTGTCATTTATTACTTATCCTGTTCCCTTAATTTATTTCAGTATCCTCCCTATACACTATGAGAGTGACTTTAAACTGTTGTTTCTGGGGCTCGGGAGATAGCATGGAGGTAAGGCCTTTGCCTTTCATGCAAAAGGTCATCGATTCGAATCCCGGTGCCCCATATGGTCCCCCATGCCTGCCAGGAGCAATTTCTGAGCATGGAGCCAGGAGTAACCCCTGAGCACTGCCGGGTGTGACCCAAAAACCAAAAGAAAAAAAAAACTGTTGTTTCTGCCACCGCTTCAGAGTTTTATGGTCTAGACTTTATGTTGCAGCCAAAACCATATTTTGAAGAGCCAAACTGAATGTGTCGATCTTTGGCTTAAAACATTCCTATACAATAGCTTTCAGGAAAGTGAAAAGTGAGCAAAATACATAGCACATCCATCATGATCTTCTCTGTCTCCCTTCTACCTCTGAATGCATACTTGTTGTACTTCTTCCTATTTGCTTTCAGTCTCTTTATGGGACCATCTCTCTCCTCAATAAGTATCTATTTCTTTTCTATCCTATTTCTTATGATTCCTTTCTATATTGTGATAAATCAATGCTAACTCATTATAAGTTTAAGGAGTTTATTTTTTTAACCAAATGATCTTTCTCTCTTTTTAATAGTTCCTTTCTTTGAGCACTGTGGTTACAAAAATGTTCATAGTTGGGTTTCAGTCATCAAATGTATACCCTCCCTTCACCAGTGCAACTTTCCTTACAGCTATGCCCCATTTCCCTTTTCCCTATACTCCCTGCCTGTATTTGGGACAGGCATTCTATTTCTCTCTCATCACTATCATTGTCATGGTAGTTGTCAGTACTGTAATTTCTCTAATTTAACTCTCCATTCTTGCCAGTAAGCTTCATATCATGGGCTAGTCTGTCTGACCTTCATCTCTATTGTCTCTGAGTGTTATCATATTGTATTTTATTATTTTTTTATAGGAGCTGATTTATTAGTAGAGCTTCTTAATCTTCTAGCTAGATTTTTTTTTTAATTTTGGTTTTTGGCCACACTCAGCATAGCTCAGGGCTGACTTTTGGCTCCGTGCTCAGAAATCATTCCTGGCAGGCTCCGGAGATCATATGGGGATACTGGGGATAAAAATTAATAGGCTTCAGGCAAGGCAAATGCCCAACTGGCTGTCTTTCTATTGAAATGGTCTGATTTAGTACTCTAAGTATCTAGACTAAAGTAACTAGATAAAGTAACAAGATACTAGGCTTTAGTATGAATATAAGTGCAAGTATTTTTGTTATATAATATTAACTTTAGCTTGCATAATTAACTAGCATGATATTTTTTAACTTACTGTAGTTATATTAGGGAAAAGATCATGCCCATTTTGCTTATTATTTTTCTTCAATATCCAGGGATAAGTAAATCATTAGAAATACTTACTATGAATTACCTGAATGAAGAGAGCAGCAGTAATTCTCGTTCTGGCATTGCTTAATTTTTCAAATATGTCAACAACTTTTTACTAAGAAAGTAAATTAATAATTTTATTAACTTATATTTAGTGGTAGGAACATTGAGTTGAAGAAGGCAAGAGGGTGGTCAGGAGAATAAAGTACTTTGTCTTTAAAAAGACATAGTTAATAAATCTATGAGGAATCTTACTTGAATTAAGAAACTATTAAGCAAGACTGCTTTATATTTCCTGGAAGTGACTTTTTCTTCCTAAAGGGACCATTACTTGCTAGTCTGAGAATTTACGGAAGGCATCATCACTATTTCAGCTTGTCGCATCCTTTATTTCCTTATTTACTTCATTTTATACTATTTTCAGCCTAAATAAATCTATTCCCCAAATTTTCTATTACAATTTAATCTATTAAATTGTTAAGATTTAGTCCATGGCAGTTCTATAAACAAATAAAAAACCTTATACACAGTAAGTTATTAATCTTGAAAGCTCCAATAAGCAATAAGTGCTTGTACTTGAATCAATGTTAAATTATTACTGGAGGGTTTAAATCTTACTAGGCACAGAAGAACAATTTCCAGATATTGGTTCGTTTCCTTCCCATAAGTAAATGAAAACAGAATTTCTGTGTGTTTAAATGTTTGAAAGAAAAGGAGGATATTTCGATATTACTTGCTTGAAATTATTGTTTTTGACGACACTTTTAATTAGCAGTCACACTAAATTAAATTTCACAGAATGTAAGTTGGAAAAAGTCTTAAAAGTAATTTTCCTAACTGTCTAATTAACAACCAAGGGAATCAATGTTTAGAAAAGTATAGTTTGGTCAATAAGAATATAGTTATAAAGTCAGGAAAAAAAGAAGCTATCTTAAATGTTTTAAAATGTGATGACTGACTTAAGTGGGTGTTACTCTGACAAATATGGGCATAAAGTAGATTGGGTATCTAGAATATGGAGTTGAATAAGATATTTTAAATCTGTCTTGGTTTATATTCCTTTTCTGTCTAACTCATATGTCTGCAGTCCTTAAAAATACTAAAATTCTATAGCAAATGAAAAGGTTTTTTAATGAGGATTGGTACTCATCTGGTGTAGTTAAGATAGAATTAGGATCCTTTATTTTCATGTATTTGATCTGAGTATTGCTAAACATAAACAGTTAAAGATACTTTCATGATTGCTAAATTTATAACATAAGGACTTGTTTAGCTTCTTCAAGTATTTTTATTATTGGTTTCTTTTTGTTTTGGTGGCCACAACAGGGGATGTTCAGGCTTCATTCTTCGAACTGTGCTCAGGAATCACTCCTACTAGTGTTTCAGGGGATTATATGTGATGCACAGCATCAAAACCAGGGTCAGCCTCATTCAGGGCACAACCTTACTATCTGTCTGTCCCTTGTTATTTTCTTTTTTTTTTCCTTGTTATTTTCCATATGAATGAGTGAATAATGTATGTTACTATGTGCCAAGAACCCCAAAATAACAAAAAAAATCAGAAAATTATTAACACAAAACCAAATATGGAATTTGAGCTATTGTAGGGATGGGAAATAGGATAGGGAGGAAACAAAACCTGTCATGAGCTTTGCTTTGCAAATTTGTTTTTGTTTTGACTTTGAGACCATTCTTAGTGGTATTTAGAAGTTAATCCCAGCTCTGTGCTCAGGAATTACTCACGGAGGTGCTTGAATCCACGTTAGCCACATGCAAAGCAAGTATTCTACTTGCTGTACTATCTCTCTAACTCTGGATTTTCAAATAGTTTAACTCTTTCAATATGAATTTGAGATATTACACAGCCAGTATAGAGGTTAAATGAATTTCTAAGAATGGTGAAGTTGTATTCCTCTTTGTCCTTATCACATTGTTCTAGATTCAAAGTGCAGTTTGGACATGAGAGGGAACATCATCATTAATGATCAAATATCTGGAGAGATCATCTCATGAACCTGAAATTTTATCAACATGAATATTATATTATGGTGGTGTGACTTATGTTAAAGGGAGGTTGGTTAGGACAAAAGCAACTAAAAGAAGAATAGATGGATGATATATTGAGTGATGAGACATTCTGAGAGATTTTTAGCTACAGGACAAAGAAGCATCTGTTAGTGTAATGTGTACAATCATGTGAGAAAGTTATAAAAAATGATGGCTATGCAGTCAAAAATTTGAACTCTTGAAGTTTTATTTTATTTGTACTTCCTTACCAATATTCTGGCAAAGAATAGGATATGCCAATCAGATAAATCACATAAAATTGAATGCAATACATTTAGAGAACTTTTCTATGAGGTTATACTGAACATAACTGAAGGAGAATTAATCAATGATGTGTAAATAAATAGATGAGTAAATACATGCACGCATAAAGGGTGCTGAAAACTGTTAGGTTGGGAGGGAGGATTAATACATAGATGAGCTATTTGTTAAACTATATCTCAGAATGGTGGCTATTTTAATTAAATTTATTTTAAATAATTTATTACTTTAAATATCTTATATATCATTTCATTATATAGTAGTAGTAAAAAATTAAGAATGACAATGAAGCTGCATACACAAGAAACATAAGACATTTATTAAACATTTATTTATTATTTTTTATTTATTTATTTTATTATCATCTTAGATGACTTAGATTATCTAAGTCATCTGCCATCATAAACTACTCTAATAAAGGAATTAAGATATTTGTTAGCTTCTTGTTCAGCTTAAGCTTTAGTTACCATAAGGAGCTTTCCTTCCCTCCCTCCCTCCTTCCTTCCCTCCTTCCTTCCTTCC